>JAVIWB010004873.1:0-64418 GCA_031893035.1 Dermolepida albohirtum | reverse complement strand
AGAGTACATTGATTGGTGAAAATTTTGTGGCGATAAGACGAAAAATGTGAATGTTATGGCCGTTTGACGATTTTTGCGATTTTTTTGAACCTCAAGCGATGAAATTTAAAAAACGGAAAAATCAAAGTGTGGATTTTCGACGTTTTGATACCTCTATTTTATGTATTCGAACCCGGTGATTACGAAAAACGCATCGGGAATGCGCTAGCTCTTTCGGTTCTCGAGATATTCGCGAAAAACTAAATTTGGTGAAATCGAAAAATTAAAATTGCGATTTTCGCCGTTTCGATGGTCCTATCGTACGTATTTTGATCTCCTGATTCAGAAACAACCCCTACTTGGCATCGTATCTCTTACGGTTCTCGAAAAAAATAAAGTTGCGATTTTCGCCGATTCGATGGTTCTATCTTATGTATTTTGATCTGCTGATTCAGAAAATGTACCTATTTGGCATCGTATCTCTTTCGGTTCTCGAGATATTCGCAAAAAACACTTTTGCAAGTTGCGAAAATCGCGAAAATTTTGGATTTTCGTTCAAATCGGCGTGCTATCTCGCGAACCAAGGGCCTCTCGGCGACGGCGCGGACACTGCCGGATGCGTTTTGACGTCCGGAATCGACTGCTTCAAACCGGAACCTGCTACGACGTCGCGTTCTCGAGTTATGACCGGAAAACCGAAAATTTTTGCGAAAATTCAAACTGCCACTGCGGCCAAACGGTTCGCTCTACAGCGATGCGCTTGTGCTCATTTTAATCCTTGTGAAGAGTACATTGATTGGTGAAAATTTTGTGGCGATAAGACGAAAAATGTGAATGTTATGGCCGTTTGACGATTTTTGCGATTTTTTTGAACCTCAAGCGATGAAATTTAAAAAACGGAAAAATCAAAGTGTGGATTTTCGACGTTTTGATACCTCTATTTTATGTATTCGAACCCGGTGATTACGAAAAACGCATCGGGAATGCGCTAGCTCTTTTGGTTCTCGAGATATTCGCGAAAAACTAAATTTGGTGGAATCGAAAAAATTAAAATTGCGATTTTCGCCGTTTCGATGGTCCTATCGTACGTATTTTGATCTCCTGATTCAGAAACAACCCCTACTTGGCATCGTATCTCTTACGGTTCTCGAAAAAAATAAAGTTGCGATTTTCGCCGATTCGATGGTTCTATCTTATGTATTTTGATCTGCTGATTCATAAAATGTACCTATTTGGCATCGTATCTCTTTCGGTTCACGAGATATTCGCAAAAAACACTTTTGCAAGTTGCGAAAATCGCGAAAATTTTGGATTTTCGTTCAAATCGGCGTGCTATCTCGCGAACCAAGTGCCTCTCGGCGACGGCGCGGACACTGCCGGATGCGTATTGACGTCCGGAATCGACTGCTTCAAACCGGAACCTGCTACGACGTCGCGTTCTCGAGTTATGACCGGAAAACCGAAAATTTTTGCGAAAATTCAAACTGCCACTGCGGCCAAACGGTTCGCTCTACAGCGACGCGCTTGTGCTCATTTTAATCCTTGTGAAGAGTACATTGATTGGTGAAAATTTTGTGGCGATAAGACGAAAAATGTGAATGTTATGGCCGTTTGACGATTTTTGCGATTTTTCTGAACCTCAAGCGATGAAATTTAAAAAACGGAAAAATCAAAGTGTGGATTTTCGACGTTTTGATACCTCTATTTTATGTATTCGAACCCGGTGATTACGAAAAACGCATCGGGAATGCGCTAGCTTTTTTGGTTCTCGAGATATTCGCGAAAAACTAAATTTGGTGGAATCGAAAAAATTAAAATTGCGATTTTCGCCGTTTCGATGGTCCTATCGTACGTATTTTGATCTCCTGATTCAGAAACAACCCCTACTTGGCATCGTATCTCTTACGGTTCTCGAAAAAAATAAAGTTGCGATTTTCGCCGATTCGATGGTTCTATCTTATGTATTTTGATCTGCTGATTCATAAAATGTACCTATTTGGCATCGTATCTCTTTCGGTTCTCGAGATATTCGCAAAAAACACTTTTGCAAGTTGCGAAAATCGCGAAAATTTTGGATTTTCGTTCAAATCGGCATGCTATCTCGCGAACCACGGGCCTCTCGGCGACGGCGCGGACACTGCCGGATGCGTATTGACGTCCGGAATCGATTGCTTCAAATCGGAACCTGCTACGACGTCGCGTTCTCGAGTTATGACCGGAAAACCGAAAATTTTTGCGAAAATTCAAACTGCCACTGCGGCCAAACGGTTCGCTCTACAGCGACGCGCTTGTGCTCATTTTAATCCTTGTGAAGAGTACATTGATTGGTGAAAATTTTGTGGCGATAAGACGAAAAATGTGGAAATTATGGCCGTTTGACGATTTTTGCGATTTTTTTGAACCTCAAGCGATGAAATCGTTTAAAATGTAATATTTGACATTTTGAAAAATCAAAGTGTGGAATTTTCTTTTTCCACAATACGTACGTTTTGATACCCCCACATTTCCTGTATTCGAACCTCTCTGATGTTCCGAACACTTATCCCACTCATCGCGAAGTAATTTAATTAAATCATGTTGACGAATTTTTTAAACACGTTGTTATAAATTTAAAAGTAATTTCAATTAATTCTTAATTAAGCTTAAACACAACCGGATGACATATGTATTGCCCATACCTGCAACAAAATACGAAATTGTAATCAACATAGCTTGTACAAAGACAATAATTAATTGTTTGAAAATGTATTTTATTTAATAAATTAATTCTTTAGAATATTAAATAAAAACCTAGCTCAACAGAAATGCATGAGAGCTTGATTTACTTATAATATTAATCTTTCATAAGTATACCAGCTGATTTTAATAACTCAAGAATAATGAAACTTTAGGTGAAAATATTTTTTAAAACACAGTATTAAACCATAAGTAACATTACAAATTTTAATTAAAGTTCCTTAGTTAAATCAAATATAAACAAATAATGATTACCCTACAATCTTTAATTGAAACAGTCATAGCTCGTATCCATTTTAGTAAAAACATTTTACAAGAAATATAAGTAGATATACTTAAGCAAATAAAAACTAACCTTTTGTTAGATATCTATACAACGAAATCCTACAACTAGCCCCCATGGTGGTAGCTCCGCACATATACCGACAGCAATTCAATTAAAGCTTGCCCAGTTTCTTTCTTGAAAAACAATATTATAAAATTATTAGTAATTACAGATAATTTCTGAATGAGAATCATCGCGTTGCAACAAAAAATTAAATTCCAAAGTTTTCATCGAAAAATACATTACATCAATTTTTTAATAATAATAATATTTAAACACTATTTTTACAAATTAAATGCACGAAGACAATTTTGGACACGCGCAATTTGTATAACATTTTGTTAGTAATGATACACAATTTCAAATGTTACACTTTTTTCTCGCGGAGGAATTAGTCATGTGATCGTAGGCTGTGCCAGGACAATTACAGACGATATATCTATTTTCTACTGGCATATTATTAAAATAATGAATTTCTAGTATCAAAAAGTATTTTTAAAAAGTATTTATAATTATAACTTCACAATAAAATGACACATTTATGAATATAAACTATATTTATTCAACTACCGGCGGAGTAATCTGAACGGTAGACGGGGACATATGCCTACGCCGTAGCTAGATACTCCGCTGGTACAGCTTTGCGCGTTCATATGCATTAGCGATTAGCGAATATATTTCGTATATCTACCGATTCTTTCGCTGTATGTGACAAAACTAACTAATTGTTCGTGCAAAAGGATTTATATAAAAGATTTCGATGTGTAGTTGCCCCACAAACGAAACTTTTATTACTAAGTGATATACTTAAGTCATTTAAATCAAGTACCGAATGTTTATTATGCTTCTTGTATTAAAAAGTGCAAAACCATTTAGTTATCCAAGAACATAAACACATTGCAAGTTATAATCATACAAATTTAACTAAAATTAGAATTTTATAATAACGATTTATTCTTTTTGTATTAATTTTACTACGCATTTTATAGCCCTAAATTGAACCTATCGAAACACAATTGTGTAAAAAAATTTCACAGAAAACTTCTTCGACGATTAAAAAATAGAAAACAGGAATCATGAGTGCTTTTTGCCCCGACTCTATCAAATCATGATTTGATATAGTGCACCTATGATTTAATAGACTTTAGTAAAAAAAACTTTAATAAAATTACCGTGATCCAAACTTAATTGCTTTAAAACTTATTTTACTTAACAAATTAGTTCATACCGATGCTGTCTAAAAACTTTGTTCAACGAAGAGGTATATGAGCCTGATTTAAGCACAATATTCATAATTCATACATATTCTACTACTTGGCATCACAACTCATTTTAATCCTTGTGAAGAGTACATTGATTGGTGAAAATTTTGTGGCGATAAGACGAAAAATGTGAATGTTATGGCCGTTTGACGATTTTTGCGATTTTTCTGAACCTCAAGCGATGAAATTTAAAAAACGGAAAAATCAAAGTGTGGATTTTCGACGTTTTGATACCTCTATTTTATGTATTCGAACCCGCTGATTACGAAAAACGCATCGGGAATGCGCTAGCTCTTTCGGTTCTCGAGATATTCGCGAAAAACTAAATTTGGTGAAATCGAAAAAATTAAAATTGCGATTTTCGCCGTTTCGATGGTCCTATCGTACGTATTTTGATCTCCTGATTCAGAAACAACCCCTACTTGGCATCGTATCTCTTACGGTTCTCGAAAAAAATAAAGTTGCGATTTTCGCCGATTCGATGGTTCTATCTTATGTATTTTGATCTGCTGATTCATAAAATGTACCTATTTGGCATCGTGTCTCTTTCGGTTCTCGAGATATTCGCAAAAAACACTTTTGCAAGTTGCGAAAATCGCGAAAATTTTGGATTTTCGTTCAAATCGGCATGCTATCTCGCGAACCAGGGGCCTCTCGGCGACGGCGCGGACACTGTGAAGGCCATTTGCCCGATGTGTTATTCCATAAATAATGCTATCCTATGTACTTTACTATTCAATAAAAAAATAACAATCAAAAGACTAAAATCCGTGATTTCTATTTAATTCAAATCTTGCGACAGCGTTTATTACAATTTAGTAACATGTCGGTTGCATCAAATGTATTGTAATATAAATACGAATTTAAAAAGATCGAGAATTAATTCTATTGTAGATATTAACAAAGTTAATCCTAAGAGCCATATGCTTCCGAAGTAAATTGAATTCTAAACTAGTCATCCCTTTGAAAATTACGCTCATATCTAGCAAAATTTCTATTTTGTGGTGGACTACAATAATTGAAACGCCCTCGGTCACTACTGGATGTGCATTGAGATTTCGAATCAAGTCGCTAAACCGCAGCCCGTTACGACGAAAATACACATCACAAAGCCGTCTTGGCCCAAGAGTACGGCACAAAACTTGCCGTGCGCATACAGCATGTCCGAAATCCTTTAGGACAGGAACTTTTAACTATAGTAGCTCGAGACTTTATTGAATACGAACTTTTATATTATTAGATTTATATCTATGGATATTGTTGACGACATTAAGATCTGGCTCGAAACGCGCGGCGGTTTGCTAATAATATTAATAATAATTTTAAGCAAAGCCGTCTTTAAATTTCAAAAAATCTAAAAGCTGCCATCATTAAATTGCTAAAAACTGTAAATTAAAAACTTGCCTAGAAATAAACAGCGAGCGCCCCCTCCCAATATAGAAGAATATTTTGTTTTTAGTGTTCTGCTGCTGACGTAAATTTAGAGGAAACCATAGAATCTGCGACGTTTGATATTAACGGGACCTGTATCAATCATATCAACTGCGATAAGTTTCCCCTGCTCTAGGTGGCGCTGGTCGGAACGTTGGGATTATAGTAAGTAAATAGGGTTAATAAAATATAATTTTAAAAAATCGATTTCATTGTATTACAACAACGAATTATTATAAAATAACATAACTTAGATTCGCATTACTACACTTATATTTTTTTTAGTCGATGTAAAATCGTAACAATTAAGTTATGATATTATGTTCAGTATTTAATTAGATATATAAATTTTTAAGTGGGCTAAAATTATTACTGTTGATTTGGATAAGAGCAAACTCTATTACAGAAAAGAATTGTTTTAATAAATTTGTTTTTAATAGGAAGCTGAAATTTAAGAGTACTTTTCAAGAAACGCTTAAAAACCAACACGAAAAGTCGAAAACGAACTGCTACAGCTCATCGCAGCAGAATTTTGACAGTAGAAAAATTAAACGATGCGGAAAGGCAAATAGAAGGAACTAAAATTTCCCAGCGTATAGGTACGTTACGGTCAATCGTTTTTTACATACACTCACTATTTATGATAACCGATTGCTTTCATTCGTTTACAGTACGGATCCTGTGCTTTGAATATCGACAGGACGTCTTAGATATGTAGACAGCTCTTGATTGGTTGTGAAAGATAAATTCTTGAAATTCTTGGTAAATTTCTCGATCTGGGGTTGGTCATCCTATTAGATTTTGCGCCAAATCTTTTAATGGAAGAGTGTTTCTGGAAGTGTTTTTAATTATAGTTTCAGTTTATTTATTGATTCTAATATTACACCATGAATTCAAGTTCAGATCAATATTCGTTATCGGAAGGATCGTTACGTGTATGTGTAATATACATTTTTTGGTCCAATGTTTCACAATGATATGTGCATAATATTTTTAGACCATAATGCAAGGGGGGCAAGTCGATTTACCGATTATGCAGGTTCTAGGCAGTAAGAAAATTGCAACTATTAATTCTGATAAGGAACGATACCGCATAGTGCTTTCAGATGGAAAGCATTATATTTCCTTTGCCATGTTTACAACTCAGATTAATGAACAGGTAGAGTCAGGAGAAATAGATATATTTTCTATTATCAAGATTAAGCGATACATTACAAGTGTAATCAACAATACTGGAAAAAGTGATAAGTATGAAAGTGAAAATATATAGTTTCCTGATATCTAATAGAATCTGATAGGCGAGTTTTAGTAATCTTAGAATTGGAAATATTAGCATCAGGAGATAGAGTGAATAAAAGAATTGGATCGCCAGAACAATTGCCCGATAGTGAGATATCTCAACCGAAAGCAAACAACGTTTCAAATGAGAGCGCGAGGACAAATGGAACTGCTTCTTGCAGTTCGGCCCAACCTACTAGACAAAATGATGTTAGCATGAATCAGTCATTACAGCAACAGCTAACACATCCCATATCCAGTTTAAGTCCATATCAAAACAAGTAAGTTCTTCAAAAATTAAGAACATTTCTAAAAATGAGTAAATTGTATTCTATAAAATAACGCCGGCCCTTGAGTTCAAAAACTAAAAGAAAAAAAACATTCAGATAAACCATCTGGTGGTATTAGACAAAATTCTAACCTACTATAAAAACTGTAGAACTAATATTTTGTATGATGTTGAAAAATACTAGTTTTAACTAATTTAATGTATTATCTTTGCTTATTTCAAACTGATAAATAATTTGATTTCTATTGTAACTAGAATAAAATTGTTTTTTGTCAGATTTGGTGATTTAAGCTGGCATTGTCTTCTTTCAGTTGGTATTTGGCACCTTGGCGTTATCGAACGGTAGCACTTTACTCACTAGAGTGCCCAGTATTTGTACCTGTTTTTCAAAAAAATAAAAAGAAGCCATCAAACAGTTTTTTTGGGATGGCATCTATAAACTGCCTGAAAGAAAGATGGGCAAGATGTGTGGCCAATACAATAAATAAATTTTTCCATTTTCTTGATAATCATGTAGTTTTTTTACGAAAAAAACGGTAATGAGTTGCCGGTATAACTGGTACATTTAACTCTATTAAATTAATCATAAAAATATGCATATTTTACTATTGTTTTGCCTGTTTTGTAATCTTAAGTAAATTGTTGGTGTTACATCTTGCAAATGTTTGCACTTTTTAAGACATAAATCGATTTTTGACTTCCATCTGGTAAAGAAAAAATTTAAAATTTAACCAGAGCTAAATAATTAAGTACTATGGTTGGGGGGGGAGGGTCTATAAAAACGTTATACACGAATCAACCAGAAAACGACCGATGAGTGTTGGAATTATACGAAACACGTCTCGATCAGTGTAACTTTGTCGGCATCAGTTGATTGATCAAGCGTACTATACATTTTAAAATGCTTTTTTGGTCTATACCCTAGTCATTAATATTTACAAAAAGAAACAAAACTAAAAATGAAAATATAATTATTTCATATGAAATAAAGGGTTTTCCAATAGGGACTTGACAACTTTTAATTCAATTTGTGAACGCACCTTTTCACTAATCATCGAACTGTCACTGTCAATTTATTCAGTAAACTTAACATTTTCATCATGGTAAAGTACACGATCGAACAACGTCTGCAAATTATAAAAATTTACTACAGAAATTCGAAGTCGGTGACCGCTACTTTAAGAGCGTTAACTCCGATTTTCGGTCGTAATTCTCGCCCTAGTAGACAGGCAGTAACAAGTTTAGTGCAAAAATTTGAGTCTACATATTCGTTGTGTGATGTTGCCGTGCCAGTGAGACAATGGGTTGGTCGAAGTGTCGAAAATATCGCTGCCGCTGAAACGTCCGTAGCAAATGATCCAAATCAGTCAATTCCACGGCGTTCTCAAGAGTTGGGCATCGCCCAGACCACTTTATGGCGAATTTTGCGAATGGATCTTGGTTTACACCCGTACAAGATCAAGCTGACTCAAGAATTGATGGCCGATGGACCATTTGAAGCGACGTACGTTCTCCGATTGGGCTCTGGAAAAGATGCGCCAATATGATCAATTTCATCGCAAAATCATTTTCAGTGACGAAGCTCATTTTTGGCTCAATGGGTTCGTCAATAAGCAAAATATGAGTTATTGGTCGGGTGAAAATCCACATGTGCTTCATGAAACACCACTTCATCCACAAAAAATAACTGTTTGGTGCGGTTTGCATGCCGGCGGCGTCATAGGGCCATATTTTTTCGTCGACGATAATGATCGTCACGTTACTGTGAATGGTAATCGTTATCGCGCCATGATTACCGATTATTTTTGGCCCGAATTGGAAGATATGGACTTGGACAACATGTGGTTTCAGCAGGACGGTGCCACAAGCCACACAGCACACGTTACAATCGATTTATTGAAGAGTAAGTTTGATGAGCGTGTTATCTCAAGAAATGGACCAGTCGATTGGCCGCCTCGTTCGTGCGATTTAACGCCCCTAGACTTTTTTCTTTGGCGCTACGTCAAGTCATTGGTCTATGCCTACAAGCCGACAACGTTGGAAGAGCTCAGAGCCAACATTGAACGCGAAATAGCAGCCGTTTCGGCTGGATTATGTGGCCGAGTCATCGAAAATTGGGTCCAACGAATCGACCGCTGCAAACGTGCCCGCGGTGGCCATATGAACGAAATCGAGTTCCATTCATAAATGTTTTGATTGTACTTCAACCCGATAATAAAGTTTTCGAAATATCTCAATTGGTCTGCATTTTATTTTGAAAAAAAGTTGTCAAGTCCTTATTGGAAAACCCTTTACGTTTTTGCGTTATCTCATAATTTTGTATGTCTGCCAGGTGGGTCATTAGGGCGAGAGTAAACAATAAATCGAATATAAGGACCTGGTCCAATTCACGTGGAGAGGGAAAATTGTTTTCTATGGATTTAGTAGATGAAACTGGTGAAATTCGTGCGACAGCATTTAGAGACCAAGTCGACAAATTTTACGATTACATTGAAGTAAATTAAAAGTCGTTTTTAGAAGGTACGGATGTGGACTGGTCATTACTCTTTTTTAGGTGGACAAGGTGTACTACATCAGTAAGTGCCAACTGAAGATGGCCAATAAACAATTTAGCAACCTGAAAAATGATTACGAGATGACTTTCACAAGTGAAACTGTAGTGCAATTATGCGAGGACGATGTGGATAATATACCTCAAGTACAGTACAACTTTGTGCCAATCGATCATATCGGTCATATGGAAGCCGGCGCTTTTATCGGTAAGCAACATGAACTCTGCACAAACATTGCGTTCGTGTTATACATTTTAATTTATTTGTTGCTTTTGAGGACGCGAATAATTGAGGAAAGTGAAACCTCCAAGTAAAATATTTCAATCCTATGTAATCAATATTTTATTTGTAAACTTCGAAATGTCCTTCTCCCACAGGTGTGGGGCAACGAGTTCACCAGTTGCCCACATGTCTCTGCTGAAATTTATTGCCATTCGACTTGGCTTTTTATCCACAGATCGTCAATATTTTGCGGTTTAGCAGTAGATGCAGTCTCTTTCAACTCCACCCGTAAATTATCAATGGGGGTTTATCTCGAAACCATGTTTTCGCTTTACGAGAAACATGTTTCGGATCGTTATCCTGCATATACAACCATCTTAGTGGCATTTCTTCCTCTATATATGGCAGAAGAACTGTCTGTAATATGCTCACGTAGACATCAGCATTCATTATGCCTTCTATCTTGTGTAAAGGGCCCACGCCATACCACGAAAAACATCCTCACAACATGATGCTTGAGTCTCCGAATTTTACTGTCTTTTTGGTGTACTGGGGTTGAAACGCTGTTTGTCAATGAAACTATCTTCGATTCATCGGACCACAGTACATTACGTCACTTTTTTTCGTCTCATTGTACGTATGCATAAGCAAACGACAGTTTACTTGATATTTGCCTTTTATTTAATAATCGTACCTTCCTAGGCCTTCTTTCACGCAACTTTCCTTGAATCAATCTTCGTCTAATAGTAGAGGTGAACAGTGTAGATATGAACGGTGTCTTCTTTGCACAAGTTGTATTGTTTCTGTCTTCTCCAGGGCAAGTTTTCCTTTTTCCACAACGATTTTCTTTCACTTTTCTCCAGTTCTTAGCGTTTTAAATCGTTTTCGTGGAACATGAGAGCGTATTTTGTATAAACTTGTAGCTTTTGCCTCTATTAAATCGAATATAATTGCTTTTTTTCCGACGAACGATGTTTCGCTAGGCTCATATTACAACACAAATGGATGATAAAAAATTGTTGGATTTTTCCGTCTACGTTTAGCGCCGCCAGCTATGGTAGTGCTATTTTAATGCACAGGCAAATAACAGCGCATTACTAGAAAACTCAGTAATTCCCACTAATATTCGGTACTTTAGCGGAAGCCATATATATATACATATACATGTACATGCAGGGATTTTAAATAATTTCAATGTAGCTGCACCAGAATTGTCCGTTGTTAATGTTATTTATAAGTGTTAATTTAGGACTGCTATTTTCGTGCACATGACTGTATATATACTACAGGCCATAAGTGAGGGATCACTTATCGTAAATAACAAAACACTTGTGTTTTAGACACATCCCTTAGACTTTTACCCGTTTTGGTGAGAATAATTGAAATAACAGTTGTAAATGTAATTCTGAGAAGGATTATTCGGATTATTATTATAAATTAGATAAATATATTTGTTACTGAAAAATATTGTAAATCCTTTTAATAGTTTTATGGCGTCTATTTAGTAGAAATATTTTATATACCCCAATAAATTTAATAGGGTTTACAACGCAATATTATTATAATGGTATTAGGAATTCATAGTAAACTATTTAGCAATTTAAAAATTAGTATTCGTGCAGCATTTGTCCGAGTAAGTTGCAATACGAGTATTTGAGAACAGACGTAAAAGTAACTTATAAAAATGCCGAAAAGAAAGGAACTCGTAGTTCTATAATAACGCTACATGGTGAAAAATTTTCACTGCGGCAAATAGCCCAAAAGTTAAATTTATCTTATCACGCGGTGCAAGGAACAGTGAAACGATATTCACAAAGTGGATCACTACAACCAATAAAACGTTGCGGAGGGCCAAGAGTAACTGCCAGACAAGAGGATTTGCGCCTAAAAATACTATCAAAACGAAATAGGCGCGTCACAGCTCCACAGCTTCGAGCAGAGCTGAATGAAGGCCGTCGAAAGCCGGTGTCACTGACTACTGTAAAACGACGTTTGACAAAATCGGGACTACATGGGCGTATTGCAGCTCGAAAACAATTATTGAATCCACGAAATCGTAAAAAACGGTTACAATGGGCCCAGGATCATCAACACTGGGACATGGAAATGTGGAAGCAGGTGTTATGGACAGATGAGTCAAAGTTCCAAGTGTTTAGTAGTAATCGACGAGTTTTCGTTCGAAGACAAGTGGGTAAAAGGATGTTACCCGAATGTGTAGTGCCAACTGTTAAACACGGTTAAACACTGTGCTTGTTTGGGGATCCTTTTCCTTTGATGGTGTCGGAGATTTGTACCGCATTGAAGGCATTTTAAAAAAAGAGGGGTACCTGAAGATTTTGGAGGAAAATGCAATTCCGTCTGGATTAAGGTTAATTGGTGAAGGTTTTCACCTACAACAAGATAATGATCCCAAACACACTTCCCAACTTTGTAAAAACTATGTGAATCAAAAAGAGGAGGAAGGGGTGCTGATAAATATGATCACCCGATCTCAACCCTATCGAATTATTGTGGGATGAATTAGATAGAAATGTGAGAGAAAGCTGTCCATAATCGCAGAAACAGCTTTGGGAGCAACTTACAAGGGTGTGGAATACGAGGTCTGATCAAAAAATAACCGTTATTTTCAAATTTCGTGAGTTACGTATGTTCGATTTTCGCATTTTTTTTCTGTTATGTTGGTACACATGTCTGTTATATATGTTGGCAATATCAGACATTTTGGATTGTCAGTTTGTTTTTGACAGATAAAAAGGTTAGTCGTGTTTTGGTGTGCTCTTTGATTTTTTACTATTCGAAAAAAAGAATCAAATTAATTAAATTTTGCGTTAAAAACGGAATAAAGTGCTCCAAGGCACTTGAAATGTTGACTGTGGCACTTGGCGAGTTCACTTTGTCTCAAAAAAATGTTTATAAGTGGTACAAGCGCTTTACAGAAGGCCGAGAAAATGCACGCCAAGTTCGATCAAATGTGAAGGTTTTACTCACTATTTTATTCGATTGTAATGGCGTGATGCATCATGAGTTCTTGCCAACAGGTCGTACGGTTAATAAGGAATACTACAAGGAAGTTATGCAACGTTTGCGTGAAGCAATACGGCTCAAATGATCGGAATTGTGGAAAAAACAATCACCATGATAA
Organism: Dermolepida albohirtum; assembly: GCA_031893035.1. Lineage (NCBI taxonomy): Eukaryota > Metazoa > Arthropoda > Insecta > Coleoptera > Scarabaeidae > Dermolepida > Dermolepida albohirtum. Next base: position 51,202 of record JAVIWB010004873.1, on the reverse strand, counting down.
CGCACCAGCTCACACATCGATGCTTGTGCGTGAGTTTTTGGACAAAAACAAAACCGTTATCATGCCTCAACCACCGTATTCACCGGACTTGGCCCCCGCTGACTTTTTCCTCTTCCCAAAACTGAAGACACCGATGAAAGGAAAGCGTTTTGCTACGATTGAGGAGATAAAAGAAAAATCGAAACAGGAGCTGTTGGCGATACCAAAAAGCGCGTTTCAGAAGTGTTTCGAGGATTGGAAAAAACGCTGGCATGAGTGTATTATATCTGAAGGGGATTACTTTGAAGGGGACAAGATAGTTATTGATGAATAAATAAATACTTTTTGAAAAAATTGAAAATAAGGGTTATTTTTTGATCAGACCGCGTAATTTACCAATGGATACGCTCCAGAAACTTGTATCGCGGTTGCCTAATATTTGTAAAGAAACCATTAAGCGCAGAGGTGGATACTTCGACGAAAGTCGAAAGTGATAAGAAATTCTACAGAATATGTTGAAATTATTTTATTTTACAAAGAAAACTGTTCATTTGTCTCGTAGATATAGTTTTGTAGAAATATACGTTTTGTTTCACTAAGCGTGCGTGTTTTTTTTTAAATTTCATCTACTGATCCCTCACTTATGGCCCGCACTGTATACACGAATATTACATAACACACCTCTGCGCATTTATGGCCTAAAACGTCTAAATCTCATTTACATTATCGTTAGCTTACTGCACTTACACCAAAGGATGCTATAAAGGCATTTAGACAAATTGAAATGAGTTGAAACGAACTGTATCGTTTTGCTTTGATAGTACGACTATTCTTTAGCGCTACAGTGGCAATATGTCCATTAATCCGGAAAAAAAGAAATCCAAAGGTCGTCTTCTTGCTTCGACTCCTACTTTCCCCCGACAACTTTTGTTGGAGTTGACTCATTTTCAAAGATCCAAATTGCGGATTGTTATTTTTTCGGGACTCATTTCGGCATACCAAAACTCCGTCCTGTAATGACGTACACTAAATGGGATGATCCATTAATAAAACGCTCTAATATGAATATGCACTGTTCTACGCGGTCTTTTCGAAGTGGAGAAAAAATGTGAGTAAAACAACAAAAACAAAAAGTTTATGCAGTTTGTGTAAAATGGTGTTAATTGCTTTTACACTCCTTCTCAATCATATCCGGAATAAGACCAATATTCCTCTCGGTAACAGCCGTTTTTTACTTAAGATATTGCAACTCGTTTTTTTAAGCAGAGTGACCACACTGAAAATAAACTAAGATCAAATTTTAACCAAATTTTGTAGCAAAATATCATAGCCTGCTAGAGAAGGTTGACAAAAAGAGAGCGGCTTTCGTAATTTCGATTTTATTAGTTTTTCTTTACCTTTATTAGTTACCATGTAGGCCTACAAAGTAAACACATGTATGTACGTACGCGCAAACACTATCGTTCATAAGTATTTGGTCGCTCGCATTTAACCCGCAAATTGTAACAAAAATCAAAATTGAAGTACTAATATCTCTTTATTATTTACGTATGTATATGAAAAATATATATTTTTACATTTAAAATAAATTGTATAATATATTTATCTAAATTTTAGACTCGTCTATATATATGCCATCCTTTATTTTTAATCACTGCAGCACACAATCGAGGCATTCTTTCGATTACTTTTCGTAATGTCTCAGGTTTTTCCACATATTAATAGCAGATGTGGGGACGGATTTTCTCACCTCTATGACAAGTTCTTCCCACAGCAACTCGATGGGACTTAAATCGGGACTCTGGGGGGCCACGCCATAACTTTCATGGTTCCCTCGTTCTCCAATTTCTGAAAATATTCCCAGCACAGTTTGGAAGGATGTTTCGGGTCATTATCTTGTTGGAAGATAAAATTCTGACCCGCAATTTTAATTCCATTGTGAATAATAGGGTAACAGCATAATTATTTCGGAATAAGCTTTTATAAATTTTTAATATTCACTATGAAACTATTTCTTGCTGTAGAAATAAATTTTATAACTACTACCATTCTATAGAAGCTGTAATGAAACAAGGGTGACCAAGTACTTATGCGCGATAGTGTCTATATGATTTTTTCCAGATATAATCGGTGTTTGCAAAGCCACAAGTGAATTGTTAACGTTTCAAGCAAGAACGACAGGAAGAGAACTTAAAAAGAAGGAAATTACATTAGTCGATCCAACTGACAATGCTGTAAGTAATAACATGTCTAGTATGAAAGTGATTACATCTCTTTCGGTTATTTTTAAAAATGCAAAGTGCATGAGATTATAAATTATTTCAATTACGAATGTCTATGTCTCGCCTTAAAATTTTCGAGTGGTCTAAAAAGAAAAAAGCGTGGCAGATCTAAGCGCAAAGTGGAAAGGAAAGCAAATCCAAATACAAAATAATACACACGTGTATACTACAACCAATTCAATTTGGCCAGTCAAGCAGCACGATCGTTTTAAAAGATGCACTCCTAGAAAAAAATTTGGGGCGCTTAATTCGAAAGTTTGACATGTGAATGTGAGGTTATGTGTGCAGCCTATTAGATTATACAAGAAACACACAAACTAACCTACAAACTCAAACAACAAATAGATCAAAATAGATATGATATTGTACTTGCTGTACTTCAGCTGAATATATGGGTTAAGGAGGCGAGAGGTAAAGAGTTTCGCGTATTAGTTCACATTTTTTCCGCCGGCCAAATAAAATTGGTCGCACAATAAATGGTTGATCTCATGCTCATAAAACCGAGACAGAGATTTACAATTTAAATTGAAATTTCAGTAGCGCCGCTTGAATGATGTCAATAGTAAGCGATAGTAATGTCAAAATCCTTCAATAACGCCACCTGTCTTCAAATATTGGTTCTTCTTGATCCACCCTCGTATGTGTCTATTCTTAGAATGCATTATTTTTATTTTTAGCAACTAATAGTACCAGGTGTACCGGAAAGTCATTACCGGTTTTTCTAACAGATGTCGCTAGGCTCAAGTATGCAATGTTATGATTTGACACATGTCATTTTATTCTACTGATGTTAAGCTTCAAAGCCACGCATGTTATATTTTGCAAACAGAAACACTGTCATAGATTTATAACTCTTTGAAAATGTCGAGTTTCGTGCCTGAAAAAGTGTATTTGCGGCGCGCATTTCTTTTCTTTCCTTATTTAATCAAAGGGAAAAGGCCGCTGAAAGTCATCGTGCAAAATCTAAATTTCGCCGGCGAAATGCTTCTTCAAAGGTATGATCGGAAGTCATTCCTGCATCGAATAGAAAATGGATGTATTTCGAAAACCCTTAGTGAAAAAATCATAGTTATCACATGGCCAAGCCGGCCCATCGACTCCAAGGCCAAATCTGAGTTTGGTGAGACCAGAGTCGTGTGGTGTATTACGAACTGTTGAAACTTTGTGAAACAGTTAACACCGATCGCTACCGATAACAACGTATCAATTTGAACCGTGCATCGACAGAATAGGCCCAAAAACACCGTAAAGTGATTTTACAGCACGATAACGCGCCGTCTCATACAGCAAGACCGGTCATGGAAGCATTGATAGCACTTGGATGGGACATAATATCGCACCCACCGTACACTCCAGACCTTGCCCCGTCCAATTATTACCGTTTCGCGTCAACGGGACACGCGCTTGCAGAGCAGCACTTGGCCAATTTCGAAGAAGTTATAAAATGACTCGATGGATGGTTTTGCTCAAAGGACAAACACTTTCTTTTTGGTATGGTATCCGTAAATTGCCTGGAAGATGGGCAAGATGTGTAGAATCAACTGGCCAATACTTATAAATAAATAAATTTTTGTCATTTTCTTGAAAATCACGTAGTTTTTTACGTAAAAACCGGTAATGACTTTCCGGTACACCTGGTATATGATAGATAAAATCATGTCAGTAATCGCTGTATGCCTCAATTCAAGATCGCTTTGACATTATGGGGTACCGACGCTGAAAACTTCGATGGTTCCTCCAACCCCATTATTGCAATTAAGGGCGCGAAAATTGGCGAATTCGGAGGAGGAAAAAATATTGCTACCATGGGAAGCAGCATTATGAAAATAAACCCAGATATACCCGAAGCGCATAAATTGCGCGGCTGGTACGACAATTGCGGACAAAACAATGAAGTGAAAAATTTGAGCGCAAGGTAACGACGGTTATTTCGGTGTGTCGAAGTGTGTTAGTTCTTATTTTTCTAGAACTGGAGGAGGCTTTCAGACTCCCTGGATGAACTTCAGAGAAGTTAAAGATCAATCTCTCGGACATTCAGAAAGAGGAGATTATTACCAAGTTCATGGCACCGTTTTGTTGCTTCGCTCAGAAAATTTGTTATATAAAGCTTGTCCAACGGAAGAATGTAACAAGAAAGTTGTGGACATGGAAAATGGCATGTTTAGATGTGAAAAGTGTTGCAAGGAATATCCTAATTTCAAACACAGACTGCTTGGCAGCGTAAGTTTTTATTATTATTTATATATTTTCATTTGTGCCAGTCGATTTTGTTAACTACTTCCTTTTTAGGTGAATGTTGGAGACAGCTTCGGAAGTCAGTGGATGAGTATGTTTTCATCTGAAGTGGAAAAAATTATTGGTTTACCCGCAGCTGAAGTAGGTGAAGCTGACGGCAACAAAGCAACATTAGCAGAAATGGCAGATAAGGCCAATTTCAAACGTTTTATTCTTAAATGCAGGGCTAAATTTGAAATGTATAATGTGAGCCGGAAACCGATATTTGATTTAACCCTTTGTTACTTTTAACTGATTTTTAGGATGAAAATCGGCTGAAAACTGTTGCTGTTAAGGTTGAACCTGTTAATTATAAGGAACATAATGCGTATCTAATCTCTAGGATTAAGCAACTGATGGAAAGAAAATAACTTTATTCTTGCATATACTTCGTGTTATATTTTATTTGTACAGGAAAGCGTTCCTATTTATTTAATGTCCATATGTATGCTTTAAATACTTTTATTTGATTAAACTTTGTTATACAAGATGTCCACGTCATATTATATTCCAATTCAAAAAGCGCAACAATTTCTTATTAAGTTGACGTTTACTTCTATTGAAAATTAAGTTTTTGTCAATGTTGTTTCTGGAATCTCCATATTTATATCGTAAATTTTAGTTCGGATGTCACGGACGAGTTTATTTGGTCAGTTGATTGCGTTAACCAGTTGAAAGTCGTTTTATTGTAAAGTTGGCCTTGGGTTTCGGTGCAGCGTCGGTTGTAATTTGGTCGTCAGACCGTGTTACAATTCTCTTTTGTAGAAGCCCTTCCGTTTTGAGCCATATTGTGACTGGCGTTTTATTTAGTATTTAAGTATTATTTTTGTATTTTATTGGACGCCTTTAACCACTCGGGATCAATGCACTTAAACAATAGAGTTTATAAACTGGCATGTGACAGGAAAAAATATCAGTAATCACTTGAGGCAGTAGTTTTTACAGCAATTTATTTAGACGGTGTGCACGAAGTGATGGATATCCCCATCTTGTGAATTTATTGGGTTGGCAACTAAGTACTTTCGGATTTTACTGATAGAGAGCGCTGCTTTACTTTTTGTATAGCGTATGTTAGTGCTGTACTTTACCGTTTGTCGCGTGATACTAATCACATTGACGTAACTTCAGAAGCAAGTAGTGCGTGATTTTTATTAAAGCTATTATTTGTGGGTTAATGGAGTGCAGAAACGAACATTTTCGACATATTTTACTATTTTATTTCCGTAAAGGAAAGAAAGCTGCTGCGGCTCACAGAAAGATATGTGAAGTTTATGGTACTAATTGCTTAACAGAGCGCACGTGTCAGAATTGGTATAAAAAATTCCGTTCTGGAGATTTTTGCCTCAAAGATGAGCAACGTTCTGGTAGGTCTACTGAAGTTGATGACCAAATCAAAGTCGTAATTGAAGAGGATCGTCATATAACTGTTCGAGAGGTTGCGGAGAGGCTACATGTATCGCACACAACAATTGAAAAACATTTAAAATGTCTTGGGCTAGTTAAGAAGCTTGAAGCTTCATCACTGGTGATGAAAAATGGGTCCTGTACGGTAACATAGTTCGAAAACGATCGTGGAGCAAACACGATAAACCAGCTCAAACCACATCGAAAGCTGAATTGCATTCAAAAAAAGATCATGCTGTCAGTTTGGTGGGATTACAAAGGTGTTGTGTTTTTTTAGCTGCTTCCAAGGAACCAAACGATCAATTCTGATGTTTACTGTCAACAATTAATAAAACTGGATGGAGCAATCAAAGAAAAACGGCCAGAATTGTCAAATCGGAAAGGTGTAGTTTTCCACCAAGATAATGCAAGGCCTCACACATCTTTGGCAACTCGTGGGAAACTGTTGGAGCTTGGCTGGGAAGTGATGCCACATCCCCCATACAGCCCTGATCTAGCACCATCTGATTAGCATTTATTTCGAAGTTTGCAGAATTCTTTGAATGGTAAAACTTTCACAAATGACGATGACCTTCACTCGCACCTGGTTCAGTTTTTTGCTGATAAGGACCAGAAATTTTATGAGCGCGGAATCATGCAGCTGAAAGAAAGATGGCAAAAGGTCATTGACCAAAATGGAAAATATATAATTGATTAAAAACTATTCTTTGTTTAAAAAAGTGTTTTATTTTATACTACAAAACCGAAAGTACTTAGTTGCCAACCCAATATATGATATACAGAAATGTTATCATTGAAATTCTAGTTATTAAAGTTATAACCGTTTCTGACGTAATTGGTTCGAATGCAATATGGGCTAACTAATTTAGGCCAAAACATTTACAATATATTCACAGTAATTACTATGCATGAAATGTGACAATTTAGTTTCCGACACGCTAAAGCTTATTGTTGTTTTCTATAAATGCTCGTACCTGAAAGCATATCTGTTAACCAGTTTTTCAACATATTGGTGAACAACTGTCGTGTCAGTTGCACTAAAGATATCTCCGTCTTTCCAGTGCATATTTTGATTTTTGGAATCGGTGGAAAATTATTACAAATTAAAAAGTCTGGTAAAGGAACACGTATTGTAATTGGATAATTGCTTTATCGCCAGAAAATCACTCATAACGAACATATTCTGACTTGATGCATTGACGTAAATAATCTAGTTGTGAATCCGTAATTTAATTATTTTTAAGGACTTGTTGTTTTCTTCTTTAGGCATCTCTACATGCCAACATGGTCATTTTAAATGTCAGCGTAAATGCGTGTGTTTTCTAAGGCATGATGAATTTTGAGATTTCACATGCTTTGACATTTTGCGTCGGGATCTTAGTGGAGGTGCTAAATTTCATCATCCATAATTACTGCTAGTCGTGTCAACAAATACACGGTCAAATTTAGGAGTAAATTCAAGTCGAGATATGGTTGGTTGTACGAAAATGCTAAATTGTAAAGGAAATTATCAAGCTACGTAATTTACACAACGATAGATTCGCAAGTCGACAATGTCATCGACTTTTAAATAATAATGCCGTCAATATTTACCTAATCTATTTTAAAATTACTCGTATTTTTGAATTTAACTGAAAATTGTTTATAAAATTACGGCCACGAATTTTGCGTTTTACAAAGGCAAAAACAATAAAAGTAAGTATTAATATTAAACATCGTCCAGCCATCTTTACTTGTACTTTAGATTTTTCATGGATTGAAAATCTATAAAAAAAAATAGCTATTTTCAATACGTGCGTTGTATGATGCAGATATCTAATTGTACCTTCAACATTAACAATCAATTCATATAACTGAGCAAGTCTAAATTGCTACTACATTAATTTAAAAAAAAGAAATTGAATTAGGTTATAAATAAAAATACATAAAACAATTGTACATAGTTTATTTCTAATTACATATTGCAAAAAGTATATTATTTTAAAAAATTATATTTGTTGTTTCATTACAATAAAAATTAGTGAACTAAGAATGTATATAATATACCATTTTCTATTGTATTTCGACATAAAAACTTACCAAATGTAATGGAAACAAGTAATATATCGTTATGACTTCAACTGTGTTTTAAAGTCCACTTAATGTAATTTATTTGTATTACTGTAACTCTTAATGTTATTTTATTTAAATATAATTTAAAACAAAAGTAAAAACCTGATAGATATGTTTGATTTTTTTTATAATCCATATATCTATTTATGCATTCGTATAATGTCTAAAATTTAAAGAAAAAGTACAGTTTTGTATATATAATTAGAAATACGGCGTACATTGCAATTATATTCGTTCCATTAGAGCTTTTTTTCTTGCATATGCGCCAAGACAAGCTAAAATACTTATCGTACTTATAATTAAGCCTAGTATTAGAGCCACGGTATCTCCAAAATCCATTTTGATGTTTTTAATAAAATATTTATCACTTCTCGTATAAATTGCAAACGATACATAAACAAATCATTTCTACAATAATAGTTACCAAACACTCCAATAGGTTAACAATTGACAATAGCCAACATTTTAGTCATTTTGTGAATACAGTGCGATTAAAGATGGCAAAATCGTTGGCAGTCCTGAAAAATTGACATTAAATTGTTTCACATCCACAACAGATATATCAGTGGCGTTGCTAATGGGTGTTCGAGATTGTGGTGCATTTTAGAAAAATCACTTCAATATTAAGTTTATTTATAATGAAATTTATTTACATTTAGCATAATATGAAATATTTAGGAGAAATAAAATTGACCAATGTAAACAGAAATTTACTAATTATGAACTTTACTTTTTCCGGAGAAATAATTATTAAAAGCTGTACATGTAAATTGCGTTCATCATTTTCCAATACTCTCCAAACATTTCGTAGTGTTTTAGGACTATCGTTCTCAATTTCATTTCAAATCGTTGTCTGTAGTTCTTGAATGACATGAAGGTCGTTAGGATAAACTTTATTTCAGGTGATCTGCACCTTCTGCTATTTATTATTCTTCAGGAAAAGGGATTTTTAAAAATATTGCAATGTATCAGCAGCCGAAAGTATCCATATGTAGCGACTCATTTTTATTAAATTGTTTAAAAAGGGATTCGATTATTTCTCTCTGCCTCGGAAGTACCGTCATTTATAATGTGTAGATAATAATAATACGAAATTAAAAAGCAAAATTAACAACAAAAATAAATTCACAAACATCGGTACGCCAATGTCAATAATGAAATGGAAAATTCTGACAGGACAGTAGTTATAAACATAATAATTAAAAACCAACTGAATACCAACTTAATTATTTTTGTCTTATTTTTTCGTACATTGTAATTTTTAAATTTCGGGAATATTTTAAGTTGTCCGAAGACAGAAATAACTGTATTGAAAATTCTATTTTTTTGCCAAAACACCAATATTAATGGAGAATATTAAAATCGTGAAAATATAATTTTTAAATTAATTAATTAATAGTTTGGAGTGCATTTCGAAGCTGTTACTTCGAAGTAGTCATCATCAATTTTTCTGACCCTTTTATCGAGTTCGTTCCACAACTTGATGGGATTCGAATTCGGGTATTGAGACGGCCGCGCTATAACTTCCCATTCGTTTTCTGTCTGCTTTTGTGCCGAATAGCCCTTGCATAATTTATCAGTATGTTTGGGATCATTTTCATTTTCCAAATTCGCCGTTTGCATAACCTTTCACGTGCAAGGCAATAATGGCACGTCGTTTGTCAACACCAGTTGATTTTCCACACGACAAATATAAAAAATTAGATTATTATTATTATGAATAAAATTTCGAGACATCCCAATATACTAAGTAAAAACACTTGCAAACTAATTACGCTGCGGCAAGAGCAGTTCCACTAAATACTATTCCGTATAAAGTTGTTACCTGCTTTCAAGATATTGTGGTTCTATTCAACAAATTACTTAATAAAAACAATTTATTCCGGTAAATAGGGTACTTCGTTTTAGATCTACAGTAATATTTAAATATTAAATTTGAGTTTAATTTCTACTATATTCTCTTCGTTTTTCTGTATATCTCTGGTTTGCTAGACTTCCGTGAGCGATAAATTGCAAAGGTATTCAATTTTTAAAATACGTTTAAACATCTTTAAATACATACATATGCACGTATTGTTACGCTCCGCATATATATACACTACAGGCCATAAGTGAGGGATCAGTAGATGAAGTTTAAAAAAAAAATCATATTTATCAGCACCCCTTCCTCCTTTTTTTGATTCACATAGTTTTTACAAAGTTGTTTTTTTAAAATGCCTTCAATGCGGTACAAATCTCCGACACCATCAAAGGAAAAGGGTCCCCAAACAAGCACAGAACCTCTCTCGTATTTAACAGTTGGCACTACACATTCGGGTAACATCCTTTCACCCACTTGTCTTCGAACGAAAACTCGTCGATTACTACCAAACACTTGGAACTTTGACTCATCTGCATTCACATTTCCATGTCCCAGTGTTGATGGTCCTGGGCCCATTGCAACCGTTTTTTACGATTTCGTGGATTCAATAATGGTTTTCGAGCTACAATACGCCCATGTAGTCCCGCCTTTGTCAAACGTCGTTTTACAGTAGTCAGTGACACCGACTTTCGACGGCCTTCATTCAACTCTGCTCGAAGCTGAGGAGCTGTGAGGCGCCTATTGCCGCGGTGAAAATTTTTCACCATGTAGCGTTATTATAGGATGTGTCTAAAATACAAGTGTTTTGTTAGTTATGATAAGTGATTCCTCACTTATGGCCTGTAGTGTATAATATAATAATTTTTTGTCATGCTTCTTAAATTAAGTTATTTTAATTTTAAAAGTAATTCCATTTTCAATTCATAAATTATTATGTATTTATTACCTCCTCCTTTTTAAAAAAATTAGTAAAATGTGTGGTTGGAAGTGTGGATGAGACAATTTATTTCCTTCTTTGTTTAAAATAAATAATAGGGATATTATTTAATAGAGAATATTTATTTGCACGTAATGGTTAGTCAATTTATTACGAGCGCGTGTTCGGCTAGCCAAAGCGCCGTAATAAATGCAAACAAAAAAGAAAAGAAAGTAATGTAAGTGAATGTAATGTGAGGAGTTAATAATTAGTAGTTGTGTACAATTAGCATCAAAAGTCCAGGACGTGTGCTAAGCTGGAAGAAAGATTATTAGTGGAAATAAAATACTCGAAATACTTACGGTTTGTTTGTGTAAATATATCCTGAGTCAGGATGCCGTGCTTATTCCGCGGACGCGAACTTAACCACGTGGACACAACAAACGCGGGAAAAACAATTTCACTATCACGTCAAAGGAATGCGTCTGTACTTTGTCATGGTCTGAAAAGAAGTCCGGATGTATAAAAGGGTTTGTGCGTATGTGTATATCCTGGGCCAGGATGCTGTGTATATTCCGCGGACGCGAAATTAAACACGAGGTCACAAAAAGCGCGAATAACGGTTCGCGGCACAAACACGTGGAGGACTGCGTGTAGTCTGGATGACGACAGAAGACGAAGAGGGTTGTTCTCTTACGGCTATGGATTTATAAGGAACCGACCCCATAACTGAGGGGATCCTGGTCATGTTTGAATTAACCAATAGCAAACAAGGACAGGCACGCTACAACTGGCTACAACTAGCATACATTAAAATTGTGATCTTAATTTCAATATAAGCATTAAGCAAATTATCTACACAGAATAGTGGACGTGTATTCTGTGTAAAAGAAAGAAAATCGGGATTGGTATTTGAATCGCGAATTGCATTTAGAAATCAATATATGTAACTGAATTGATATCGAATATGAGTCAGTGAAAAGTTGGTAACTTCAAGTACAGTCTTTGGTACCTGATTTCGGTGTTTATTGCAGCCTTGACCATTCGTACGTGACTAACACAAAAGGACTCTGCATCTGAATATATATACGAGGACCGGACAAATAATGACAGTATAATAATTTAGGAATTCAAGATCCAATTGTATTTTAAATTAAATAAATTAATCTTAAAAACGGTATAAGAAATTATTATATAGAGAGAGTGTAACATATTTTGACCTGTTTGTGATATATACAAATGCAGGAATCTTTTGTATTAGTCACGTACGGTCGGGCTGTAATAAAACAAACCGTCATTTTCTAGGAAGCCGAGCTTCACGAACCTTTTCTTGGAATAATATCTTTCCATTGACACATTTAATATTAATTCTATCGTAGTGATTTCAAAATGCAATTAGGGTTTCAAATATTAATCCTTCTTTTTCTCACACAGAATGCATGTCTATTATTCTGTCTAAGATATCTATCTGCTAGGTACTTACATTGGTTAATTCAAACATGACCAGTATCCTTGTTTCCTTAAAAGCACCCGCGTGTGACAAGAGACTTTTTCTCCGGCCATCGCCAAAGTCCACACGCATCCCTTCGACGTGTTTGTGAAAGTTAAGCTTTCCCGCGCAATTAGTGTCCACGTGGTTATCTTGCGACCGCAAAATATACCTAACATCCTGGCCCAGGATATACACATACAAACCGCAAGTATTTTACGTATCGTCCGATATATATTTTAATCTAACCTTTTTTATATATTTTCTTAAACAGCTTTATATCTTTAGATTTACCTTTTATTACAGCTTTGCCATTACGCTTGTCTTGTTTTATTTGTTGCTCTCGATCTTATTAATTGTCTTTATTTAATACACTCAACCTTTAAGAATTAATTTAAACTTAGTGAATAAAACTTTTAAAGGCAATTGTATTGTTTTACTTCCACTAATAATCTTTCTTTCAGCTTGGCGCACGTCCTGGACTTTTGATTCTCATTGTACATAATTACTAATTATTAACTCCTTACATTCAATTGCTTATTTTTTTATTTGCATTTATTACAGCACTTCAGCTAGCCGGACACGCACTCGTAGTAAATTTACTAACCATCACGTCCAAATAAAAACATTATTAAATAATGTCTCTATTATTATTTGGTTGTATTAATTAAGGGGACATTTAACCCCTTAACACGTCACGCATAACCGACGGCACTCAAGAAGGAGGTAATAGTATCAGGTTGTTACAAATGCAATGTCCGTTTTTCCTTCAGTCTGAACTGAATCGCACCTGTGTGAAGACGTGTATGTTTTTGGTGAAAATTATTATTGTATTTGTAGGAAAGGGTATTTATTTTGAAGTGTGTACCTGTTCCATTTCTTGGAAAGATTAATAATACACCTGTCCTTGTCTCGCCTATGGAAATGCTGTCGGCAAGAGATATTCGGGCAATTTACCTCTTTCAATTTAAAAAGGGATTAAATGCAGCTGCAGCAACGCGAGAAATTAATCAGACGTTCGGTGAAACCACGTGTAATGAACGCACATTACGGCGATGGTTGAAAAAATTCAACGAGGGAAATTTTGACAAGTTGTAGAAGTTGAAAGTAATCCGTCGACAACAGTACGTAGCCTTGCAGAAACATTTCAAGTGTCCATTGCCACCATTAATCGTCACCTTTCTTCGATTGGCAAAGTGAAGAAATTCGAGCGATGGGTGCCGCACCAATTAACGGAAGCCAATAAGCTCCGTCGATTAGAGGTGGCTACCTCTTTGGCTAATAGACAGAAAGTTGAACCGTTTCTTCATCGAGTGGTAACGTGTGACGAAAAGAGGTTAAAAAAATGGTTAGATCGAGGTGAAGCACCAAGACAGCATGCACGAGCATCATTTCACCCGCGAAAGATTATGGTGGACTATTCATTTTTGCAACCTGGTGAAACAACACGGCAACGTCTTATTGTGCCGAACTGGAAACTACGCATGGAAAATTGAGCCGCTTGCAGCCCTCACTAGTCAATAGGCATGGATCCATACTTCTTCATGATAATGCAAGACCTCATGTTGCACGACAGACAATCCAAAAATTTTCGGAATTTGGTTACGAAATTCTCCCTCACCCATCTTATTCACCTGACCTTTCGCCAACTGATTTTCATTTTTTCCGAAGTTTAGACAATCACTTAAAAAATAGGGACTTCCCTGACCGGGAGTCTGTAATAGCAGTGTTTGAGCAATATGTGAGCCGTCACAACCTGGATTTCTTTTCAAAGGGAATTTTTCAGCTTCCAGGCCGTTGGCAACAAACTATTGATGTAAATGGAGACTATTTTGCAGAATAAATATTTATATTTTTTTAAATTTACACTTTTCTTTTTTTCCTTACAAAATCGAACATTTCATATGTAACAACCTGATATAAAACTTAATAGTTTATCGACTTTATGAAAGTGATTACAAGTAATTTCCTCTTGACTATTTTTCTGGACGAAGCTTTTAAATTTGCCGCTATTTGCAAATAAGCTGCAAATTGCAGTTGCTTATGTGAAATACGCACGCATGTACGGTATCCCCCAGACTACTATTTTTTTAACGTAAACGAATCGTTCGTATTCTACATGAAAAATATTATTATGTTTACTAAGTAGATATTGGATTGTATCGACGCGAACACGTAGGCGTCCAATTCGATATTCAGAAAGTACACACGTTAATGCATACACCTTTTGTAAATAATTTATCAATAGTGTAACTCATTAGCATAATTAATTGTCGCTTGAGGAACACGTACGCTTGCCGGGGCCACAAATCGTCTGACGCGTATAAGTTGCACCATTTTGTCCTGTAGCGCACAGAATATATTCACGTCAAATGTAAAGCAAAATGTGGAATTTCAAGAGAGACATATTCTCTGCATACTATCCAATGCACGTTTTTGCCAAATATTCCGGACTCGCTTCGTACACAGTATCTGGGCCACCTAGATTCAGGCATTTAAAATATCGAAGATATTACTTCGTCGGAGCAATTGCACTTGGTGCCATGATGTTTTTGAACGTGTATTGTTCACGTATGCGGTTTCAGTCTCGAACATTCGACAAATTTTCCGACTCAATTTTAACAGAAGCAACTTACATGGTCGTTTACGTGACCATAACGGCTGCCATTTATTTACGCATGACCTTTAGCGGTTTCTACAATTCCAAAATGGTTTCGATCTTGGGGGATATATACGAAATTGACAGTGCCCTGAATGAGATGGGAGTGCAATTGCCGTACACGAAAATTAGAAATTCCGGGTTGTTCGTCGTGGGCATTTCTTTAGGATTCGATATGATACAGGCACTTGTGTTGGCCGGCGGAACTATGAGACACTTTGAATTGGTGCAATTCTCCATTTTAGCACAACTCTTTACGTCGTATTCTAATTTTATTCAAAGCTTAATCATAGGCGACTTCTGTACAATTATATTCACTTTTAAGTATGTTTTGCAAGGTTTATCGAAAATGTTGACCGTGGAACTTTCTTCCGAGCGAATTAACAGTGCACCGCTCTTTTATCGAGCAAGGACTGTATCATCCGCATTGAAGACATCCAAAATTCACCAAAAGCTCTGTAATACTTTAAGATCTCTCGAAAGCATTTCGATTCTGTTTTTACTCATCATTGGAAATTCTTTTTCCCTGATAACACTTTTGATTTTTACTTTCGTTTGCAGTTGGGCCAGCGACAATGTGGATCCTATTTATTTGCAATATGGCACTCTCGCGATACTTTATCATCTATTTAGGATAGCAATTATGTGCATGACGTCACAATCATGCCAAAGCGAAGTAATATTTCGCATTCTTTAATATTAGATGTGTGCATTTACAATTTTGGAATTACTTACATTTCAGGAAACCGTTCTGAGGCATCAACTTATGCAATTATCTGCATGCCACGCCACAGATCGCAATAACGAAAAGGTAATCGAAAACATTTATTTCATTTTCTGTCTGTGGCTAATTGAATTCCTCAAACTAGGGTAAATAGAATCTTTTATCACATCAATGTTCGTATTCTGTATACGTATTTCGACAAAATCAGCAAATAATGAATCGCGATGTCACAGTAAAGCTCGCGCACAATTTAATACATTTTCTAGTTTTAAAACTAACATTTATACGAGGAATGTCTTTTATGTTTTGCATAGTTGGACATAGAGGGCGCCACTAATCAAATGTCAGCACTAAAAATTAACCTCCACCTTTGGTTAACCTAAATCCAAAGTTTCAGTGCAATATAGTGTAGTGTTGTATCTACAACGAATTGTCAAAGTTGACAAGTTAGCTGAAAAATGGAATTAAACCGAGAACATTCTCGCGGAATAATTAAATTTCATTCGTTTATTCGGCAAATCGCCGCGGTAGCAAGTCGTCTGAGAACTTTGTTGCCGACATGCGAGATAGACGCGTTCTCGCTCTGTCGTTCTATACAATTTTGTGTCGGACGAAAGAGGGAGGCAATGTTTATTCAGTATAAATCGATACTTCAGCAAATTTAAAACAGCTGCTATTTTCGTGCACATGACTGTACATACTACCGTGGGCAAAAAATAGTAAGACTTTTTAATTTAAATTTCGCGCGAAAATCCATTCGTCAAAATATTTTTTTTCTAGGTTGGTATGACTGTCAGTCACATCTGTGCCAAATGTCACATCAAAATAATCATTTAGTATATTATTTTTTATTATTATATTTAGTATACGCTTGTCTTTCTGAAGTACAAAAAGTGCATTCGGCGATTTTTACAATGAGTGAAATTATTCAACAAAGATGTTCCATTAAATTTTGTGAACGGAATCAAATTTCTGGTGCCGAAACGTTCAGAATGTTGCAAAAGGCCTTCGGTGACAATTGTTTGTCGCGAGCAAGTGTTTTTGATTGGTACAAATTAATCAAAGAGGGTCGAGAACGCGTTGATGACTAACCACGTCCAGGACGCCATCGACATCAACTGATGGTCAACACGTCAATAGAATCAAGGAATTGGTGCTTGAGAATCGACGATTAACAGTCAGAGACCTTACTGGCATCGTTGGAATATCGAAAGGATCAGTGAAAACCATTTTGAAAGATCATTTGGGCATAAGAAATGTGAAAGCACGATTTGTTCCAAAATCACTCAATTTTTTCGAAAAACAGCGTCGCGTTGACGTCTGTGAAACAATGCTTTCCGACTATCAAGACAAAACGAAAGGCATCATAACTGGAGATGAGACTTGGATCTACGCTTATGACCCGGAAACAAACGATCAATCGGCCGAATATCGTATCAAAGATGAGTCGAAGCCCAAAAAACCACATCAAAGCAAGTCAAAAATCAAGGTTATGTTGACAGCTTTCTTCGATTATCAAGGTGTGGTGCACACCGAATTCCTGCCGACCGGCCAAACTGTCAACAAAGAATACTATTTGAGTGCTATTCGTAAAAAAGGCCAGAATTATGGGCCGACAACTCTTGGTTTTTGCACCACGATAATGCATCGTCGCATACTGCATTAATTCTTCGTGAGTTTTTCGCCAAATTTTCAACCAAAATCGTGTCGCAACCACCGTATTCGCCTGATTTAGCTCCGTGTGACTTCTGGCTATTCAGCAAACTCAAACGACCTCTCCGGGGAAACCGTTTTGAGTCAATTGAAGACATTAAACGTGAATCGCTACGCGCATTGAAGGCTATTCTTGAAATTGACTTTAACAACTGTTTCGAGAATTGGAAGAAACGTTGGCACAAGTGTATTAGGGCCAGAGGGGATTACTTTGAGGGGGACGAAATAGATTTGGAAGAATAAATTAAGAATTTAAAAATTATGAACAAAGTCTTACTATTTTTTGCCCACAGTAGTATTTCAACAACAAAGTTGTCATCATCGACTGACAATTAATCACAGTGTCGCACCTGGATTCGCGGTAAAAGTCGCACGGAGTAACTTCGAGTACCTTTTCTCGCTAAAGGACAAGCTTCGTCGACACTCGTCATTAGTTATCTGCTGATGACGACAGCTTAGACGTTCGCATACAGAATGCGAACATTGATACGGTAAGGTGTTTTATTTACTTTTTTCGATTAATTCAATTAGTGCAATGCAGTCTTCATGAAAACTTACCTGCTATGGTGTTTGCACGGAAAATTAAATTTCTTTTTCTAGATAAATGGTTTTGTGACACAATTTCTCCACGAAAGGATTAAAATAACTGCCGCAGGTTTCTTCGATATAGATGCCACTGTTTTAGTTTCGGTAAATATAGATTCATTACTGATATGTTAATTAATTAATTATGAATAATCGTGTTCATTCGTTGTTTTAAATTGTAACGAAATAGAAGCCACGTCGAGTCCTCGTACATGCCAAGGAGTACATTTTCAAAGTTCCACAATGCATTGCGCATATACAGTGAGTTCATTAATGATTGAGATGGAACCTTATGCAACCAAACATACACTATTGGTAGCCTTACATTCAAAATTCCCTAGACCCTAGAAATCTATAGTTTTAAAAAAATTATCCAACACACTTAATATGAAATTAAATCCAACTTACCGCTCTAACCACCAAAAATTTACCAATACTTCTGAAAATTACTGATAATTGATAACACGTAATTACAAATCAAATAAGGCAAAATGTCAAACAATTTAGTAGGGTTATAAAGAGAGATCTGTCACGATTTAGTTACAAGGATATTTCATGCCAACTGTAATCTTTGTTGTTGTATACTTGGTTGCATAATCCGCCTCAATCTTTATTGAACACATTGTATATGTACAAGGGGAACTAGAAATTAAACGTGCCCAGCCATGATAGAAACAACTAAGTGTACTAAGTTGCCGACTTAAGTATTAAATTTGATTTGAATTCGTTCGTTATTTTTATGTTTCATAAAGTGTTTTGCAAACAAAAAATTATATTATTGAAGATGGCCCACCGTCTTTCCGGACCAAGCAGAAGTCAATTACTGTTATGTACATGCATTTATTACGAAATTTGAAAAGCACATCAGAGTACGTAATTTTGCAATCGATAACCAATTGAAAATGTACATACATGCCTGTTTTGAAGGTCAACAGAAATAATTCTTTATCCAATGGAATAAAGTCGTCGCAGGACGAATGGCGCAAATGCGTTGATGTTACGGAGATTACTTCGAAAAATGAAATTATTGGAAAAAATCTTAGGTTTTTCATATGTTTCAACGTAAAGAAGCAAACTCTCTTAGTTCCCCTCGATTCTTACTAAAATTAGGAGATGATTTTTCTGTGAATATATTTTGTTTCTGTTGCAGGTCCTATCAGCGGTTATTACCTATACTTCGGTACTAGTACAAATGAATCCGAATATAAATATTTTCAAGTCTTTCAATGTTAAACATTAAACAGTGATATATACATATATGTATTGGGTTGGCAACTAAGTACTTTCGGTTTTGTAGTATAAAATAAAACACTTTTTTTTAATACAAAGAATAGTTTTTAATCAATTATATATTTTCCATTTTGCTCAATGACCTTTTGCCATCTTTCTTTCAGCTGCATGATTCCGCGCTCATAAAATTTCTGGTCCTTATCAGCAAAAAACTGAACCAGGTGCGAGCGAAGGTCATCGTCATTTGTGAAAGTTTTACCATTCAAAGAATTCTGCAAACTTCGAAATAAATGGTAATCAGATGGTGCTAGATCAGGGCTGTATGGGGGATGTGGCATCACTTCCCAGCCAAGCTCCCAATAGTTTCCCACGAGTTGCCAAAGATGTGTGAGGCCTTGCATTATCTTGGTAGAAAACTACACTTTTTCGATTTGACAATTCTGGCCGTTTTTCTTTGATTACTTCATCCAGTTTTATTAATTGTTGACAGTAAAAATCAGAATTGATCGTCTGGTTCCTTGGAAGCAGCTCAAAAAAACACAACACCTTTGTAATCCCACCAAACTGACAGCATGATCTTTTTTGGATGCAATTCAGCTTTCGATGTGGTTTGAACTGGTTTATCGTGTTTGCTCCATGATCGTTTTCGAACTATGTTACTGTACAGGACCCATTTTTCATCACCAGTGATGATTCTTTTTTTTTCATTTCGTCTAAGGTGCATATCACAAAAGTTGATTCTTTGTGTTAAATGAATTTCTTTCAATTCGTGAGGTACCCAAATATCAAGCTTCTTAACTAGCCCAAGACATTTTAAATGTTTTTCAATTGTTGTGTGCGATACATGTAGCCTCTCCGCAACCTCTCGAACAGTTATATGACGATCCTCTTCAATTATGACTTTGATTTGGTCATCATCAACTTCAGTAGGCCGACCAGAACGTTGCTCATCTTTGAGGGAAAAATCTCCAGAACGGAATTTTTTATACCAATTCTGACACGTGCGCTCTGTTAAGCAATTAGCACCATAAACTTCACATATCTTTTTGTGAGCCGCAGCAGCTTTCTTTCCTTTACGGAAATAAAATAGCAAAATATGTCTAAAATGTTCGTTTCTGCACTCCATTTAAAATTAACCCACAATGAATAGCTTTAATAAAAATCACGCACTACTTGCTTCTGAAGTTACGTCAATGTGACTAGTATCACGCGACAAACAGTAAAGTACAGCACTAACATGCGTTATACAAAAAATAAAGCAACGCTCTTTATCAGTAAAAACCGAAAGTACTTAGTTGCCAACCCAATAAACATATCATAATACAGACATGTGCACGAAAACAGTAGTGGTCTTAAATTTGCTGAAATATCAATTTATACGTTAAATAAAGGAAATTCAAATTTATTGTACTCTTCATTCCAACATGTTATATCACTATAAAAATACCAAAGAGAAAACATAACTGTTTATATTCTAAGACAAAGAAAATGGTTGTGCATTAAAATAGCAGTCATGCCGAAATATTAACCAAATGTTATTTTTACTTAGTTAATTGGACTGAAACACTTAATATGTTGCTATTTTAATGCACTGGCAAATAACGGCACATGGCTAGAAAACTCAGTAAGTCCTATTCGGTGCTATAACGTAAACCACATCCATACACGGATTTTAAATAATTTCAATATAGCTCCATTGGAATTGTCCGTTGTAAATGTTATTTATAAGTATTAATTTAGGACTGCTATTTTCTTCGCGCACATGACTGTATATAGTAGTTTACTTGTGCACGTATTACAAATACTAATGGTTTTTTGTTTGTGTATGATGGATGTCGATAATAAAAGGAAGACTTAATATAATTAACGATTATTAATTAGTATTAGAACATTGACTGAATTGGTCATTTTACCAGATATAAATCACCCCGATTTTCATGTTTGGGGTTATTCGAAGGAAGTAGTAAATAGAATTAACGCCACAGTGCATTTGAAGAGAAAGCCGTAATCTTTGTAGAATTTAATTTAGGGCACGTCGCAATACATCGGAAGTAAATGTATTGCAACGTGCTCTAAACTTCATTCCACACAGACTACGGCTTTGTCTTCAAACCAATGGCTGCCAGTTTCAGAATTTACATCAATTACCAATATAAATAATTGGTATTTTCATTAGATTTAAATAAAACTCGTATTTTGTCATATCATTCTTATTGATTGTTTTGTACCGTGTTGCCAAATCTACATTTCTTTTAAGCAATTGGTATGGCTTAACTAATAGCAACATAACATTTCTGTGTTAGAATCGTCGACTGAGGATTATCCGTGAATTTTCGACCAGCTAGTATACACGCAGTCTGTCGCAGAGATGAACGAACTTTTTTAAAATGGTAATTCTTAGTGGCGCCATCTATTACAAGAAAATACGCGCCGGTAAGGTAGATCTTTCACTGATGCTATTGCAAAATATCATGACGTTTGCATCATTAGCAGCAGAGAAATTGCGCATAAAGTAACATGGTGATGCGTGTTCATCACGTACGAATGTGTGAGTGGTATAAACGATTTAAAGACGGTCGTACGGACGTAAATGACGACGAACAGCCTGGTGCAAAAAAGTCTGTGATTACGGAAAATAACATCGAACTTGTGTGTGAATTTATCAGAAATGAGCCGAAATCCTCACTGCGATACGCGAACCGAATTCGTCATTGTACAGATTTGATTAAAGACTCAAAAAAAGACGAAAACTTCAGGTATTCTATTTTAACTGGCGATGGGACGTGGTGTTTTTAATACGATCCAGAGACCAAGCGTCAAAGCTCTGAATGGAAAGATCCAAGCCAAGAAAGACCGAAAAAGCCCTTTGGAGAAGTCAAAAGTGAAGACTATTGATTTGTTTTTATGATTCGAAAGACATAGTGCGCAAAGGGTTGGTACCAACTAGTCGCACAGTTCTTTGGTGTGTATTTGTCGTGCGCGCCCTCAATATCGCGAAAATGGTAGCTGGCGTTTCTTACACGATAATGCACTGCCTTTTCGCTCGACGCTTATCACTGATTTTCTAACTACAAATGGCATTTTAACCATCAACCATCCACCGGATTTTGCCCTCGGATTTCTATCTATTCTCCAAACTACGACGTCGACATCGATCTTGAAGGACGTCCCTAATGATGAACTTAAAAGTTCATTCGACATGTTAATTGACCGTGCAAAGCGTTATATTGAAGCCGAAGGTGACTATTTTGAATAAAATAAATGAATTTTACCAAAATAGTAAGCTTTCGTTTTTATTTTAAAAAAGCTCGGTTTTCCCTGCGACAGACTGTGTATAATAATTATAAATGAAATTCTCGATTCATTACAGACGTGCATTATATCATTTCTTGAATGATGAGTTATAGAACTTGGGCCACTGAAAACCCACATGAATATGTTGAAGATACGTTGCACCCTGCAAAAATTGGTGTCTGGGTTGCAATTTCCAGATATAGAATTTATGGTCTTATTTTTTTGGGGGAAACTATCAACTCTGCACGTTACTGCCATATTTTGCAAGGTTTCATCAATGCATTAGATGACGAAGAAATTCAGGAGGGATATTTCCAACAGGATAATGCCCGTCCACATATTTTGATAGAAACTTTAAATTATTTAAGACAGTTTTATGATGATTTGTGGCCTGCCAGATCTCCTGGTTTAACGCCACCAGATGCTTTTCTCTTTGGTTATTTAAAAGATAATGTTTATAAACGGAGATTACATAATTTGGAAGAGTTAAAAGAGCAAATTGAAGAAGAAATTCAAAATATTACTCCGATGATGTTGCAGAATGTTTTTGAAAATTTAAAAAGGCGAGTTAATTTATGTTTACAAGTAGGTGGTTTTGAACATTTATTGTGAATTATTAATAAAAGTGTTTTATAGGCAGCCGCATTTTAATTTTAATCACCATTTAATTCACTTTAATTTTTTTATGATTCGTTTTTAAACATCGATGTTATATTTATTAAAATAAATAAATAATAATATATTTATGAAAATAAATAAATTTAAAAGTTGAAGGAAATTATATTAATATTTGGTATTCTTCCACATACACAAATTGATATGTAAACAAATAATTGCAGAACAGGGATTTCAGTGTGTACTGTTACCAACAAAGTATGTTTGGTTGTCTAAAAATTGGTCACACCATATTTGGATCATCCTATACTTTAATAACAATCGTCCGCCAATATGTGAGGACACATTACGTTCAAAATTGACGTGTTACATAATCTGCAGTATTCTCGACTTAAATTATCATTTATTCTCAAATCCTTAAAATGACAATGGTCTTAATACATTAGTGCACATATATTGTATGTATTTACAAAAAATATAAATTAATTAGAGTGTTTCTTAGCGTATTCCTCGAAGATGCCAGCTTTAGGGTCGAATTGGATCAAAATTATGATGTACATGGCCGTCGCTGATATTATCTAGAATAAAATAGAATGAGACATGTGAAATACAGTAGTGTCCGGTTATAATGAACTACTACTGGCCACTGGAAATGGTTCATTATAGCCGAAATTCATTATATCTAACAAAAAATAAATTTGAAAAATAAATTAGTACAAACGATTCTTTTATTGTATACTGATAATTTAAATGAACAAAAAATTATTATTTAACAGATTGTTTAAAATAATCACTTATTTTAGACTGTTTATGAGACAAAGTTACGTAAATAGCATTCAAATACATTTCTACATTAGCCAGGCTGTTCAAAATGTTACCTGAAGCTTCATTCATTTGTAAAAAATTACATACAACATCTATATTTTGCACAACCTTTACAATGGGCACTTGTGGTAATGACGCATTAGCAGCACTATCTTCAGCTTCATTATTCTCTTCTTCATTCTCACTGTCACTCGTATTAGCTGCTGATTTTGAACGTTCCCAAGCAACAATATCGTCATCTAACAAAGTTTCAGTACACATAACATTCTCATCGATACGCACATAGTCTTCAAACTTAGCATCCATTTCCACAGTTAGAAGTAGACCACCATTATTTTCAACATTATCAAGATCAGTTCTCTTTGGCCACTCACTTAACGGGATTTCATCAATGTCATTGAATTTGTTTTGATGCTTAAGAAATCCTGCACGTTTGAAACAATTTGTTATTGTTTTTGCTGTGACGTTTTGCCATGCCATGTGAATACAGTTCACCGCATCAAGAAGACTAATACGACTGCCTTCTGCACTGCTATTAATCATTATTTTTGAAAGAAGAATTCGTCGATAATTGCTCTTCAAACTGTGGATAACGCCTTGATCCATTGGTTGTAATTTGGAACTGGTATTAGGAGGTATAAACACCAATTTAATGAATTTCAAATTCTTTACCTCAGGGTGCGCTGGACAATTGTCTACTAGTAATAGAATTTTTCTCCTTAATTAATTATCCCAATCGCGCAATTCGTTACAAAAAATATCTGACGTCATCCATGCTTTTTTATTAGAACTGTATTTTACAGGCAATCGTTAGCCGCGAAAACAACGTGGGTTTTGGGACTTGCCAATAATAAGTAACTTCCTTTTTTCTGTGCCTGTAAAATTTGCTGCAACCAAAACCGTGAGCCTTTCTTTTGATAGTTTTCTACCAATGCGACTATCGCCCTTAAATTTCAACCCGTTTCATTTGCATTGAAGATGTCGTGGTCTTCATAATTTTGTCGTATGTTGGGCCATTTATTTTGCAACCAATCATCTACTACTTCCATATTAACTGACGCTGCTTCGCCTACAACTTTTCCACTGTTGATATCGTGGCGTTTTTTAAATCTTTCGATCCAGCTTCGACTACATTTGAAATCTATCTTCCACTTTGCTTCCCAAGTCTTCTGCTTTTGTTTGCAGTAAAGCACCGGTAATCGTCGCATATTTGCTGAGAAAACCATAACAAAAGCCCTTTATCCACTTTATCGTGAGCTGATTTTCTAATTTTTTTGGCATTAGAATTTTTTTGTTCATAATAATTCTTGAGTATTTTATCTCTTTCTTTCCAAGTCATACAAACCGTCGACTTGTTTAAATCCAGATTCTTACACACATCAGCTTGTTTTAAACTACTTTGTAATTTTTTAATAATTTTATACTTTCTTTCTAAAGTGAAAGCTTTGCGCTTTTGTTTTTGATTTTCACTTAGCGCCATGTTTATAAACCCACAAGCTACAATTGGTAAATACTGTAACACGAACGGACAACGTAACGTGACTAATTTGTGAGACAGACTGAAGGGGAAGGACTGACAGGCACCGCGTTTTTGATGTAACGGAGTTTTCGGGGGATTCCCATTCGAGCGATAAAGAAAATTCATTATAAGCGGCACACTGTTTTCGGTTGAAACGTAAAATATGGTTCATTCATTATATGCGAAAGTTCAATATACGCGAGTTCATTACAAGCGAAAAAAAATACATTGAACTTAAGGGACGATTTATTTGGCCATCTAAAACGGTTTATAATAACAGAGAATTCAATATAACCGGGTTCATTATAAGCGGTCTCTACTGTATATCGACTGTGACAAGTTAATATTGAATAAATCATTGCATTCCTATATTAGGTATTCTTATTTTATTACATATAGTCACATGCACGGAAATACATTTCCGGCAGAAATTAAAGAATAATCGGCAGGTAAGGCGATTCTATAATTATACGAGGGAGCGTTTTTATATTCGCGGAATGAGCGGGTTGTAGAGGGGTGAGTAGGCGCATTGGGGGCGTGGCCTGTGCAGCGACTTATGATTAGTATAAATACAAAGTTTCATTGTTATTAGACAGTTAGTCTTTGAGCTATCGTCAACCAAGTAACATAAACAGGAGTGAAAAGTGAAATATGGAAAAAATCGAATATCGTGCCGTTATAAAGTTCCTTACTAGGCAAGGAAAATCAGTCGCGACCATAATGAATGAGATGTCATTGGTTTACGGCGACTCTTGTCCAGGAAAAACCATGGTGTACAAGTGGCATAGTTTATTTAAACAAGGAAGGGAATCCTTTGAAGACGACCCGAGGCCGGGCAGGAGCATTGAGGTGACCACGCCAGCACTTATCCAAAAAGTTGAACAAATTGCACTCGAAGATGCTCGACTAAAGAAGAAACAACTCGCAGAAATGGTTGGAGTATCCGATACAATAATTTTTAAAATCCTACATGATCATCTCGGCAATCTAAGGTCAGCGCAAGATGGGTGCCGAGAATGCTCACGCCGCCACAAAAACAACAGCGCGTAGAGTGTTCGCGTGCATTTTTGGACCTCCGTAATGAAGACAAGGGGTGAGTGGAATTGTTACTGGAGACGAAACTTGGGTTCATCATTATGAACCTGAGTCCAAACAAGACTCCATGCAGTGGCATAAAAAGGGCACATCACCTCCCAAGAAATTTAAAGTGTCACAATCAGCTGGGAAACTCATGGCAACGGTATTTTGGGACTCGGAAGGAATATTGTTGATTGATTATAAAGATAAAGGTGTTTCTATAACCGGAGAATATTACGCTTCAATATTAGAGCGACTAAAAGAAGCCATTAAAGAGAAAA
This sequence comes from Dermolepida albohirtum, assembly GCA_031893035.1. NCBI lineage: Eukaryota > Metazoa > Arthropoda > Insecta > Coleoptera > Scarabaeidae > Dermolepida > Dermolepida albohirtum. The sequence continues at coordinate 24,363 of JAVIWB010004873.1, read as the reverse complement.
GACGGGGAAAATTGACAAAAGGTGTTCTGCTTTTGCACGACAACGCGCCCGTCCACAAGAGCCGCGTTGCGTTAGCTGCCCTGCATAAGGTGGGCTTCGAAATTGACCTGGCCCCGAGTGATTATTACCTGTTTCCGAAAATGAAAAAAGAGCTGCGGGGTAAAAAATTTACTGCCGATGATGAAGGCAAGGAGGCAGTTTCGGCGTATTTTGCAGATAAAGAGAAATCATTTTTTTATGAGGGTATAAATAAATTAATTGAAAGATGTGAAAAATGTATCCGTCTTGCAGGTGAATATATTGAAAAAGAAAAATAATTTGGTTTTTTTATTTCCACCCCTTGTCCCCCATTACGCGAATATAAAAACGCTCCCTCGTAGATACTTATATGAATACTTACAGTGGTAATAAGTCGCGTGTCCACAACAAAAAATCCGGCTGCAGTAATCTGATAGTCTTCGTGAAACATCTGCATAGAGAGTGCATTAATCTATAAAAGATTAAAGAAATTCATCATCAACCCGCTTTTTAAATACAACGATCGTGTACTGAATCTATTATTACATATACAGTGAAGTTTTACGTTTATACGTGTTTTTACACCAAAAATAAAGCCACGTTATGATCAAATGATTGTACTGTTGTACTAGCTCTTGAACTGTTTGAACTTTGTGCAATTGGTACTTGATGCTTAGTAAATTTCGATCCGTTGAAATTGAGACTTTATTTAGGGAACTGGTCACACGAAAATAAAACCCATTACCTCTCTTCTTAGTTGTTCATTTTTGGCATTGTTTAAAGCTCTAAATAAAATATTTTTCAAGCGCTCCACCTGCAAAAAATACAAAAGAAGTATTTTAAAAAGGCATTCGCAATTATTTAGCAATTTGTATTCTAAATTTTAAACAAACCAAGTCATTTTTCCTCTATTGGCTGTCTTAACTTGCGAAAGGTATTATAAACGATCGCTTTTCGCATATTTTTTACGTGCCCCAGAAGTCACGGTTTCTGCGTCTTCGAAAACTCCACTCATTGATAATGAAAACTAACAAAAACGGGAAGTTTATCGGTTTTTTGATATTCAGCTAAAGTGTTTTTAGAATACTGCTGGCGACGATAAGCGCCTATTTCATAATAATGATAATCCTTAAAAGAATTACTAGTTTAATACCCTCTTACACATTGTACTGTACAATATTTAATTTGGTCGGACAAGTTTTAATTGTGATCTTATTGAGAGAATATGAAATGGAGAAATATTCGACTTTATAGAAGCTTTCTTGCAATAATTGCGACATAAAATTGGAAATTAATAATGTGTTTGCTTGGGCTCCGTGAATATCTAGACACGCTCGACGTCATAACGGGACGGACTAGATTAGCATGTCGATAATGTCTCGTGAAATCACATATCGTTCCTCTATGACAGCACACTTCGCGCTCGAAGCGTTCTCAATGGCAAATTTCGTACAGAAACACATCTCCATACCGACTACATCAACAAAGTTGTTCACGATTAGGACAAACATTATCGTTCGTAAAAATTGACTCTTCTCTCACTGTTGCTGCACAAGGAAGAACAATGGGTCGCAAAATCTCATCCAGTTGCGGCAACAAATGCAAACCAACGGTCTTCTCGCATATAAGCCAGATCTATGCATACGATCTTGTATTGTTTATCGGTGATAATAGTCTTCCGGAGGCGGCAGCAAAGTCACTTCCAATCTGGGTTGCATTAAGGATGCAATTTCTACGTGGCAATTGCAACAGACGCCGATCGTTTCTTGCCGATTTTGATGTGAGCTGATCTTGCCCAAGTCTTCGTTGAGCACTTCCAGCTTCCAGAAAGTAATTACGACATTTTAAAACTACCCTGCCTCATTCCGAAAATTTCTGTAATACTTTATCGTGTCGTTCCACTTTCCCCATAGTCTGTCTCTATCTTTACAGATCGCGTTGTGTTTCTATTTCGGATGACAACTGAACATTGCAAATCTTCACTATTAAGGAAGGAGGAGTGTGCTGAAGCGCGCTCTTATACCGTGCATTCATTTTACCTCGCTACGAAAACTGTACCACATTATATTCGGGTCTAGCTGCCGAATACCGATCAGAATGTAAAGTGGTGGGGCGCGAGTCATTTGGATCACGACTATAACTGACTACTGATCGTACTAGCTGCAGCCCCACCACTAATTTGACTGTAGGTGTATCGATATCGTATTAACGGTCATTCGTGGTTTGCATTTGGGAGAGTGTGTTACGGTAAGACCTTTAAATTTAAATATTTTTTTAATTATATTACTTTGATATTGTATACATTGGAAGAAAAAATTCAAATGATAACATGGGCTTTGAAAGGTAATTCTTTACGGCGTATCCAGCGCCTTTTCTCTGAAAAGTATGTAGATCGTCCCTTTCCTGCATTAACAACATCATTAGTAGTTAAAAAGTTTAAATCAGAAGGTTACATTTTGGGATGCAAATGTCATAAGATACGTCATGGTGTGCGCAATGGTCGAAGAAAATTCCAATATTACTATATCTAAAATATCAGAAGAGATAGGTATTAGCGTGGGTAAAGTTCATAAGATATTAAAGAAAAATAAATACACATCCTATAAATACCAAACTCACCAGGAAATTTTTCATGCTGATCAACACCGCAGAATGGAATTTTGTGAAACTGTAAGTTATATGGGCATTAAGACGAAAGGGCTAATAATTTGGAAGAATTACGGGTTAATATCGAACACCAATTCCAAATTATTAATCCTCTTGTACTGGCCAATGTTCGAAATGAATTTTATAATAGATTGGGTTACTGTTTAGCGCAAGCAGGAGGGACATTTGAGAACTTAATTAATTGAATTTATTTTCTGTATTTAAAAAGTATTTTATAAGTTTTGGCAATTCATCGGTAAACACCATGGTCTCAATGAAGTGTTCATTCGCATTTACACGTTCTATTACAGTTTCACAAAATTCCATTCTGCGGTGTTGATCAACATGAGAAATTTCCCGATGAGCTTGGTATTTATAGGATGTGTATTTATTTTTCTCTAATATCTTATGAACTTTACCCACGCTAATACCTATCTCTTCTTATATTTTAGATATAGTAATATTGGAATTTTCTTCGACCATTGCGTACACCATGACTTCCTGCATTTCGTTATCGTTATTTATTCTCTGTATTTTATGACGTTTACATCCCAAAATGCAACCTTCTGATTTAAACTTTTTAACTACTAATGATATTGTTCTTAATGCAGGAAAGGGACGATCTACATACTTTTCAGAGAAGAGGCGCTGGATACGCCGTAAAGAATTACCTTTCAAAGCCCATGTTATCATTTGAATTTTTTCTTCCAATGTATACATTATCAAAGTAATATAATTAAAAAAATATTTAAATTTGAAGGTCTTACCGTAACACACTCTCCCAAATGCAAACCACGAATGACCGTTAATACGATATCGATACGCCTACAGTCAAATTAGTGGTGGGGCTGCAGCTAGTACGATCAGTAGTCAGTTATAGTCGTGATTCAAATGACTCGCGCCTCACTACTTCACATTCTGATCGGTATTCGGCAGCTAGACCCGAATATAAAGTGATAACAGTTTTCGTAGCGAGGTAAAATGAATGCACGGTATATTATAGCGATTATCGCTTTAACGCACGCTTAAATATGTTAAGATACGTGTGTGTGTTCGTTTTTTGGCTTCAGAAGGATTGACATTTTAGTACAAGCGTAAGTTTTAAGACTAGTAAAGTATATTGAACCGTGTGCGAATGTTGAGTGTGAAATAAATCAGTGGGTGTTTGGTTGTTAGCGGGGAAAGTAGTAACTATAATACGTATACAGAATACGGACATTGATGTGGAAAGGGATTTTATTTACCTTTTTCTTTTGGATTAATTCATTCAACCAATCTCCATTAAAATTTACCGTAATGGAGGAGTGAATACTTAAAAAAGTTTAAAATATCCTTGTTATTAAAATAATACGAATGAAGGTAAAGTACAACTTACCTCGCTAAAGTATAACTGAGCTAAAGCAATGTACGTTATTGGGAACATTAAACGTATTAACGTGACAGATACGGTAGCTATGTAAACAGTGGCGTGCATCTCGCTTGTTCGGTACGTATTCCAAAAAGTAATTAAACTGGACAGCACAGTTACGATGAATGAAAATGTAATGCCGTTTACGAGTAAAATGTGTATCGACGCGGTATTTCTATAATTTCTGACATACTCGAACACGTCCTGATATATTCCAGAAATCCATCTTACACCTTCAGATCCATTCTTAGCATAGCGTGTGCGGAGATTTCTTTCCGTGATTGCAGTAACTGCGACTTTTTCATTTAATCCCTTCAATATATATTTTACGATGATCATCGAAAACGAAAATTGCACGACAGTCGTTACATACGTCAACATTGTATAGATTAATGGAAATGCGTAAATTATGGCGACGTACGAATCGTGTATTTCCTCTGAATGTACCATGATGCACGCGAAAGCATACCAAAGCATCACCATTGCGAAAAAAGAAAGCACAAACAGCGAAATATTCTTGGTTTGTCCGCCCTTCAAGTATATCCGATTACGTTGCAATTTCGTTTCGATACTTCCGAACATGTCCAGCGAATCTAACTTTGAATGGTTGTACATTTTGCTTATTACGCCGCAATGCAACAGAAAAAACAATTCCATCAAGTACCCATATACGTAAGTCATGGTAATCATCACGGAATTCAAATCGAAACTGCCGGCATCCCTTAGGTTTATAAATAATATCGACAGTGTTATAAAAAAATGCACCACTCCCGACGCAAACAAATGAACATTCCAAGGTCTCATGTGCGAGTATTGCTTTTGTTCGCATTTCTCGAATTTGTACGATATATAACCCAAATACTTTTGAAATCTACATATTCGTTCAAGTGATGCGTATAAATCCTCATGTTGTACCATCATAAAACGTCGAACTTAAATGACGACGTCCAAGAGAATATTGTAAGTGTTGTATTTTGTTACCGATTCGGTAATAAAGTAATCGATTAAAGAAATTAGATACGTAATGTTATTCCATTAGTGAAACGCTTTGCGTGGAATGCTTTACTAAATTTCTTAGAGTGCTACCGAAGTACGAGGGTGGTCCCAGATGTACCCGACCCAACAAAGAAAACACAAACATTTTGGAAAGAAATGTATTTATTTTTCAACATAATCCCCTTTTGGCTCTATACACTTTTGCCAGCGGTGTTCAATAAGTTCGATACCCCTTTTATAACAAGAACTGTCTTGCTCCTCAAAATAGCCATTAACTGCCGACATCGCCTCTTCATCGTTGGAAAATATTTGACCACTGAACCATTTTTCAAGTTTGGGAACAGAAAATAATCCGAGGGGGCTAAATCTGACGAATAGTATGCATAAGGTAGCAATTCAAACTTTAATGCATTAATTTTGGCCATTGCAATAACGGATTTGTGAGCTGGTGCATTGTCTTGATGAAACAGCACTTTCTTCTTAGACAAATACGGCCGCTTCTGCTTGATTTCTTCGCTCAAACGGTGCAATAAGTTCGCATAATCCTCACCGTTGATAGTTTTTCCTTTTTCGAGATAGTCAATAAAAATTATTCCACGCGCATCCCAAAAAAAACCGATGCCATAACCTTGCCTGCAGATGAAACGGTCTTCGCCTTCTTTCAAGCCGGTTCTCCCTTATGAGTCCATTGTTTTGATTATTCTTTTGTCTCGGGTGTGAAGTGATGGACCCATGTTTCATTCATAATTATGAAACGGCGCAAAAATTCTGCTTTGTTGCTGTAAAACTTCGCTAAACGCTCAATTGAAACATCGTCACGACACTGTTTTTATTCAAGTGTTTCAGTTAATATGCGAGGTACCGCACTTTTTAAAGTGCCTGCTATGTCTGTTAGCTCGCGCACTTTCAGTCGACTATCATACATATAAATACTTAATAGTTTCCGATAACAACCTACCTTAAAATAAAATCGTAACAATCGAAAACTTCCAAGAATTGAGAGATCTAATCCCTTAAGCATAATTATTTTTGAATAAGCTTTTATAGATTTTAATGTTTACTATGAAACTGTTTCTTACTACAGAAATAAATTTTATAATTACAACTATTCTATAGAAACTGTAATGAAACAAGGGTGACCAAATACTTGTGAGCGACAGTGTATGAGTCACATAGACGACAGGTGTATCCATGCCCATCATAGGTGTGAGCAAGATAGCCGCGGTCAACCGATCTTGACCTCAGTTTGACATGCAAAAGAACTGAGTCGCAGAAGCGATAAGGGTTATTTTCCCACGGGAATTCGAAGACTAAATAACAAGAAATGAAATGTTTTATGAATATATAAAAATAAACCAATGCAAAATACGATAAATCGGTATTCGAAAGGGAACAGTACAATGAGGACATGAACGGAATCACGGTTTGCGAAATTAAAAGGTTCGGCGAAATAAAATATGCGCAAGGTAAAACAAAAATTAACCGTAAAAACATTCTATTAGAAACCAATATATCGATCGGTGTGTTTCCAGGACAATGATGTCACAAAACGTCGAGAGGGGCTTTCAATTTTTTGATTTTTTTTAAACATTTCATATTACCACTGTGTGTGATTAAGAAGGTACATGGGCATCCTATTTATTCATTCCCTTTCAGATAAAAAGAAATTTTTAAAAGTGTCATGCTACCTACATACTTAACTTGCGGCATTCGCGACAACATCGGCTAGCTACTTCACGTACATACACATGTTCGTACACGTACCGTCATTATCGATAGAAGCCGTTTAATTTGCCCTTGGAAAATCGGGTCGATGTAAATTGAGTCCGATATCTTCCTAATTACTTTAGAAAGTACGTAAATCGAGTCCCGTTTGTCGTCGAAGCGTTAGGTAAATTGAGTCCCTGAGTGTCTGCACTAATCCCAACTCACTGATCGTTTCTAATTATTTCTAATTACATATATGGTAACTATGTTTTTTCGGGAAAAGGAAAATGAGGAGTAAGGGTAGTATAAGACTTGATGGTGCACTTTAGATATATTTTTTTAACAAACCCGACACTTACACCTGTAACAGAATAGACAACACTACACTCCAAATATAAACGACCACGGATGGAAATCTCAAGTGAAGACAGCGAGCAGGAATAGCAACGACATATTCAAAATCAGGACTGATCGACGCAAAGATTAGGAGTAAAAGGGCAGAGCCCTAACTCCAACAAACGAAAAGAAGAAGAAGAAGAAGTAGATATTTTTATGTTCTGCTTGCTGTTACTCGTTAACATTCGTCTAGTGTGTTTATTCAATATGGAAGTGATTCATAGTGAAAAAGGCAGACCCCCGTTTGTCCTACAAGGACACAAATATCGTTTCCACAAATCATTGGCAAATCAAATTGAACGGTGGGTGTGTTGCAAAAGCACGTGCAAATCTTTTTCGAAATTGGGGAAAAATCAAGACATTTTCCAATTTCCTTCGGATCACAATTACAAAAAATTGAAAGAAAATGAACTACAACGTCAAAAGTTAAGCAATAATCTAAAACGGAAAGCCGCTGAAGATATTTGCGCCAGACCTACCAAACTTCTGCACCTCGCTCTAAAAGAGGGAGACATCGATTCACTTACACGCACCGATGTTTTGTTAATCAAAAGAAACATGCAAAACGCCCGAAAATCTGAGCATGTACAACCTAAAACCTTGGAAGAAACCCTTTCTACGCTAGAAAGTATGGAAATCAAGACTAACGCAAACGAAGATTTCTTAATCGTCAATGATTCCAATTCCAAAGTAGTTGGATTTTCGACAAAGAAGAACCTAGAAACATTATGTCGTGCGTGCAGTGTTTATGTATCAGGTTGTTACATATGAAATGTCCGATTTTGTAAGGAATAAAAAAAAGTCTAAATTAAAAAAAAATATAAATATTTATTCTGCAAAATAGTCTCCATTTACATCAATAGTTTGTTGCCAACGGCCTGGAAGCTGAAAAATTCCCTTTGAAAAGAAATCTAGGTTTTGACGGCTCACATATTGCTCAAACACTGCTATTACAGACTCCCGGTCAGGGAAGTCCCTATTTTTTAAGTGATTGTCTAAACTTCGGAAAAAATGAAAATCAGTTGGCGAAAGGTCAGGTGAATAAGGTGGGTGAGGGAGAATTTCGTAACCAAATTCCGAAAGTTTTTGGATTGTCTGTTGTGCAACATGAGGTCTTGCATTATCATGAAGAAGTATGGGTCCATGTCTATTGACTAGTGAGGGCTGCAAGCGGCTGAATTTTCCATGCGTAGTTTCCAGTTCGGCACAATAAGACGTTGCTGTGATGGTTTCACCAGGTTGCAAAAATGAATAGTGAATAATACCCTTACTGGTCCACCATACAGTTACCATAATGTTTCGCGAGTGAAGTGATGCTCGTGCATGCTGTCTTGGTGCTTCACCTCGATCTAACCATTGTCCTGACCGTCTCCGATTATCATAAAGTATTCACTTTTCGTCACACGTTACCACTCGATGAAGAAACGGTTCAACTTTCTGTCGATTAGCCAAAGAGGTAGCCACCTCTAATCTACGGAGCTTACTGGCTTCCGTTAATTGGTGCGGCACCCATCGATCGAGTTTCTTCACTTTGCCAATCGAATAAAGGTGACGACTAATGGTGGCAATGGACACTTGAAATGTTTCTGCAAGGCTACGCACTGTTGTGGACGGATTACTTTAAACTTCTATATGCAGCTCGTCGTCATTAACGGTGCTACGCGCATATCCGCGAGGCTCATTTTCTAAATCAAAATTTCCTGATTTTTTTAAACCATCGCCGTAATGTGCGTTCATTACACGTGGTTTCACCGAACGTCTGATTAATTTCTCGCGTTGCTGCAGCTGCATTTAATCCCTTTTTAAATTGAAAGAGGTAAATTGCCCGAATATCTCTTGCCGACAGCATTTCCATAGGCGAGACAAGGACAGGTGTATTAATCTTTCCAAGAAATGGAACAGGTACACACTTCAAAATAAATACCCTTTCCTACAAATACAATAATAATTTTCACCAAAAACATACACGTCTTCACACAGGTGCGATTCAGTTCAGACTGAAGGAAAAACGGACATTACATTTGTAACAACCTGATAGATGGTACGTTTAAAAGCTGTCCTAAGTATTTTTATCAATTATTTACATTTCATGCCTTGAACAATGATTCGTATGTACCTCTTGCATTTTTTCTGCTACCCGGTAAAACTGCGGAAGCTTATATAAGTTGTTTTACTAACCTTATAAACTACTGTTCAAATGTAGGACTAACATTTTCCCCAATAAGTACTTTTATTAACTTTGAAAAAGCGATACATATAGCCGTGCAATCGATGTTACCGAAAACAACAATTAAAGCATGTCTTTTTCATCTAGGTCAAAGTTGGTATCGCAAAATACAGTCTGTTGGTCTATCGCGGCAGTAAAAAATCAGAAAAGGCGAGTTTTCTTAAATTCTATTTTGGACTTCCATTTTTAAATCCTGAAGATGTATCAACAGTCTTCACTAACTATATAATGGCTGTACTTCCCAATGACGAGCAACTAACTGAATTTTGCGATTATGTATTGGAAACATTTATATCAGAAGAGTCACCATTTCCTCCGCGGGAGTGGGCTGAATTTTCGTGTTCTACAAACAGAACAACAAACACCTGCAAATCCTTTCATGCTAAACTTAATCGACAATTTAAAAGCCCACACCCTAATATTTATACATTTATTGAAGTGTTAAAAGGTATACAAACAGAAACATACATTCAACTTAGAAGTGAGCCGACTAAGAAATCTAAAATAATCATTGCAAAAGAAACCCACTTGAGAAAAGCAATAAATGCTGTATGTAATAAGCCAATTACTCTTTCCCAATTTGTTAAAAGCGTATCTTTTAAATTTCTTCCTGTTAGTTTTAAGTAACCCACTAGTTTTTTATACATAGGTATGTGCAGAGAGATATTGTACATAATTTTGTAATTTGTATCTAAATAAATTATTCAGTGCCAAGGAATGGTTTATTTGTATGATTTTATTTTTCTGGCAACTCTATGATGGGACTCAATTTACGCACCCATATTTAATACAACGGGACTCAATTTACGTTGAATTTTAACACTGGGACTCAATTTACGCTTACCGGGAAAATCATTCCATTTTGCGCCAAACTCAATTTTGAAATACGGGCTCGAGGCAGTTCGCCACATCAACCAGTTTCTAATAATGCAAAAGACTGAATTGAAAAAATTAATTCTTATTCTTAATTCTTAATCGAACGCTTTCAATCTACGAATTAATTGACATAGTCTAGCCGATAATGCCATCACTGACATGAGGTTGCTGATAACATATAAAATAGGGGAAACTCTTACCTCGTCTGTATATAATTGCGCCGAAATAATGCATGGTACTGCAAATATAACATGTAAGAACAGGGAAGCGATCGACATTGCATACACCATTACGATAACGTCCTTCGATCGGTAAATGGACAGAAGAGTAATGAGACTGGATACATTCATCACAATAAAAATAAACATCGTTCCGAATACGAATAGCACGCGCGCCGACGACGTTTTTAGGAAATTTCTAACCATTTCAAACACGTCCTGGTATATTCCAGAAATGTATCTTAAATTTCTAAACATACTGCTCTGACATTGAATCGAAGGGATACCAGTTGAAATTGCAGACGTAGTTTCCTCAATAATTTTCTCGTTTAACCCTTTCAAAACATATTTAGCCATTAAAGTTTTCGTTAGAAATTGTATGACTGCGATCGCATGGATTAGCAACATATAAAAGGATGAGATGGCAAAACCGACGCTTTTGAAAAAATCTCGCGTCATTCCGCCTTGTGTAAAAAATCCCATGGCGGACATGAAACAAATCAGTACAGTTACATAGCAGACGACAGTAACCAGACAAATTGTTCTTAGTTTTCTGTTTACGGAAGGTACCCGACACTTTCTCAATTTTAATTCGATTGCCGTCAACATTTCGTACAAATCTAAGCTTCGACCGTTGTACATCTTGCTTATTACACAACTGTGCAACAGAAAAGTAAATTCTACGTACTGACAAGCCAAGTAAGCCAGAGCGATCAGAATAGAATCACTGTGCAGATGATGAGGATTCAAAAAATTCGAACTCCATACTGAAACGATTATTAAAATTTGTATTGCCGCCGACAGGACTAAGTGAAAAAGCCAGGTTCTCGGATACCCTCTATCCCCACATTCTTCAAATTTGTACGATATAAGTCCGAAATATCTACGCAATTTCCATACCGGTTCCATGAGTGCAAATAAACTCTCACTCTGAGGCATTATGCGATATTATTAGGGCGAATAGTGCGTTTGCAGAACAATGTCTGTTTTAAACTGTGCACAAGAACGTCAGTAATACTACGAGAGAGAGAAAGCAATTTGTTAATGAAGCAAATAATTATAGAAATTACAGACCAGCAATCGATAAGCAATTGTCTGCGTTTTTTCAAGATATTGATTCCAATTACTTTTCTCCCGTTCTTCCAGAATTATATTTTAATTTGAACGAAACTAGTGTTCTCCTTGTCTAATATTAATTTAAGATTCGGTTCGAATTGCTATTATTGCATCTTAGATATTAATATCAAACAACTGGTGCTGGTGATAGAAATAACGCGTTCAGTCGTTGCAAAATGCGTTTGTTCAATTACTGTTACTCACATACACATTCCTATTAACAATACACCGAGCGTATTTACCAAACAAAAATGAAGTATGAAGTAAAGATTGCTTTTGTGGCAAACAGACGCCGTGGTTTACCAGGTGCGACACTTTTTAATTATCTGCTGATGATGCCAAGTTAGTTGTCGACATGTGTATACAGGATTACAAAAGTTAATGTGGCCAGGGATTAAATTTCAACCTTCGGTGATTAATTATTATTATTATTTCAGCATACATACTCATGCCCAGTTGCCCATGTACATATGTATGTACGTGTGCGAATACAAATGCGTTAGTGTTTGCTTTCGGGATCCCACAAGTCAATCAGAATATAATATCGAATGAGTTCCTTATTATTGTCAAAAAAAGGGTTTGTTCCTTACCTTAAAGTTATCATAAGTTGCTCCAATAAGCATTTATAATTTTTTCATTGAAGTAAATTGGTCCGACATATTTTTAGGGTCATCCTTGTGCATCTTTATGAACTTTACGTTCACTCAACTAATAATTGGTTAATTCAATTGATAACAAATTGACATATGACAAATAGCTTGTTGAAGTCAGTTACGTTATGCTACACCTCGAGAGTATTACGCCGGATACGCTGCTCGGGGTTTCAATTAAACGAAAAAGCGAAAGAATATGTAACATTATCACAGATATTGAACAAAAATTCACCCAATACGAAACCAGTAAGCGAACATCATTAAATAATATAATAATACGCCAGCATATACCGTGCTTTCATATTAAAATGCTACAAACACCGTATCATATTATATTCGGGTCTAGATACCGAATGCCGATCAGAATGTAAAGTGGTGGGGCGCGAGTCAGTCGAATCACAACAACGACTGACTATAGATTTCAGATTAAGTAGTTGTTCGTGGTACTTGGCGGAAGGTCTATCACTGACTGTCCAAATTGTTTACGTCCAAAAATTAATAAATTATAATTACTTTTAACTGTACAATTAGGTATTTTTACAATAAGTTTCGCATTGAACTAAAAGACGTTTTCTAATAAAACGTTTAAAAATAAAAAAAACTCTTAAAGAAGCTAAAAAATAAAATAACTTCTCGGAACTTAAAAAATACTCTTTAAACAGGAAATAAATATAACTTGCCAAAACTTATAAAATACTTTTTAAATACAGAAAATAAATTCAATTAATTAAATTCTCAAATGTCCCTCCTGCTTGCGCTAAACAGTACCCCAATCTATTATAAAATTCATTTCGAACATTGGCCAGTACAAGAGGATTAATAATTTGGTATTGGTGTTCGATATTAACCCGTAATTCTTCCAAATTATTAGCCCTTTCATCTTGATGCCCATATAACTTTGATTTTATGTAACCCCATAAAAAAGTCATTAGGGGCTAAGTCTGGTGACCTTGGTGGCCAGCGAATTGTACCACTATCAGATATAACTCTTTGGGGGAATATATTATTTAAATATTCATTCGCAATTCTAGTTCCATGGGCCGGATAACCATCATGCTGGAACCATACGTTCTCTAAATTGGGATTAATAGTTCGCAAAGCAGGGACAATGTCGTTTCGAAGAAGACTCAAATATATTTCCTTATTTAAATTTCCTTCGATAAAGAATGGACCAATAATGTTACTCCCATAAATACCAGCCCAAACATTCAATTTTTCAGGATGCTGTGTCCCCGTATTCAATTGTCGATACTCGTTTTCAATAGACCAATATCGAAGATTCGACGGATTATGTTTGCCGTGCAACGGAAACGTGGATTCATCGGTAAACACGATAGTCTCAATGAAGTGTTCATTCGCATTTACACGTTCTATTACAGTTTCACAAAATTCCATTCCGCGGTGTTGATCAGCATGAAAAATTTCCTGATGAGTTTGGTATTTATAGGATGTGTATTTATTTTTCTTTAATATCTTATGAACTTTACCCACGCTAATACCTATCTCTTCTGATATTTTAGGTACAGTAATATTGGAATTTTCTTCGACCATTGCGCACACCATGACTTCCTGCATTTCTTTATCGTTATTAATTTCCGTATTTTATAACATTTACATCCCAAAATGCAACCTTCTGATTTAAACTTTTTAATTACTAATGATATTGTTGTTAATGCAGGAAAGGGACGATCTACATACTTTTCAGAGAAGAGGCGCTGAATACGCCGTAAAGAATTACCTTTCAAAGCCCATGTTATCATTTGAATTTTTTCTTCCAATGTATACATTATCAAAGTAATATAATTAAAAAAATATTTAAATTTGAAGGTCTTACCGTAACACACTCTCCCAAATGCAAACCACGAATGACCGTTAATACGATATCGATACGCCTACAGTCAAATTAGTGGTGGGGCTGCAGCTAGTACGATCAGTAGTCAGTTATAGTCATGATTCAAATGACTCGCGCCCCACCATTTTACATTCTGAATCATTGGTTGTCGACTGAGTCGAGACAATAAGGACTAAATAGTATGTATCTTCTACACAAAAAACTAAATTCAATCGATCGCTTCCCCAAAATATACGTATATCCGGTTCACGTTAATTACAATAATAATTCCCAACTGCCTATTCAAAATTTAAAACCAGTACGAGATTTAAATTATCAATAGAAAAAGAAACTTATTATCAATACAAAAACTACTAACTGTATGATGAAACATTATTTAAAAAAACCATGGAATAATCCTAAATCAGGGGGTGAGCGAGACAGCTAGATCGGTTGACCTCAGTCCGACATGCTGAAAAACTGAAACGCAGAAGCGATAAGGATTATTTTTCGACGGTTTGAGAAATACACAGACATTACACGGTCTGTCTCAGAGAAAACACGTGAGTATAAAATGGTACTATTCACAATTATATCATTACAATAGTACACAGTGTCTTTATTACTTCATAAGCGTTTCACTTCCTTTAAAATTCCGTTCCGCCGTATTCCGTAAAGTTATCATTGTCACAAACATGTCCGTTATATTAATATTGCTCTATAAAATCACATGCCGAACTGTACATCTACACTACACGTAAAATAAGTAAATAACAGAAAAATATAATCTTCCTTCTTCTTAGAATATAGCCAAGTTTATTTACATTCGATGTTTAATTATTATCATTATTAACTCTCTAAATTAGTCATACAGCATTGTTGTTGTCAATATTTAACAATTTTAAAAGATGGCTTCAACATACACAACGAATGCGGAATAATTGCATCAACTCTACGTGGGCAGATGAATAATTAATGTGTCTGACGAACGAGGGCAGCGCTAATATGAAATCTTCCTTTTTTAATTTGGCAATCCTGTTTTTAATTTATTTCGAAACATGGAGAAAATGGAGTACTGACCCGTGATTAACTTCATGTTTTTAAAGAAAATAAAACATTATGAGCTCAAAGTCGCGTTGGCGTTTCTTTACAGGGACCGATCTGCATTAATTGTAACCATAAAACGATGGACATCTGAGCTTAAACGTGACGCCTAAAAGACATACGCATCCGGAAGTAATTAAATAAATACATAATACGATGCTAGATGACCGTCAAACAAAATAACGCGAAGTAGCGGAGCTTTTGCACACGTCGTTTGAATAGGGATCGGTGGCTTTTCATAATAAATTAAATATGAAAAAATTACTTGCAAGATGGGTGCCGGATTTGTTGACTTGTGAACTACGAACGCGAACGAGAACACATTTCAGTCTTTGGTTTGACAAAATGGTATGGTCCAGAAAGCATGTGTGCCGAATAATAATGGTTCACGAAACTCAGATGCACAATTATACATCCGAAATGAAGCGACAACCGAAACAAGACGAAGACCGTACACTCGACCGGAAAGATTACACTTACTGTTTTCTAGGACTGCAATGGGATTCTTCTTATCGACTATCGTCAAAAGGGTAAAACGAAAACAGCCGAATACAATGCATCTCTTTCAGATCAATTGCACGATGCGATACACCGCAAAAGGCCTTACTCAAAGAAGAAACGAGCGCTTTTCTTCAGATAATGCACTGCTGTTTGGCACTACTGATCTATGGCCTCTTTAAATTAATTCATTTGATTTTAAAATAGCTTATAACATAATCACCTTATAAAAAAAGCAGCGTACAAGAAATATTAAACGTGCATTACAATTCAGAAATGTAAGGGCTGCTTTGCGATTTAGACGGAACAAAATTGAACTACAAGTAAAAACCTTACCTTATTCAGGTACAATTGAACTACAAGGATACATGGTGCTGCAAACGTTGTATGTAATAGTGAGGAAGAGATGGAGATTATATGGAAAAATGCGATTTCGTCCGTTAATCGATGACCGGCCAAATGCAACGTAACTGAAGCATATACATTCAATATAATATATGAAAACATTATCCCAATTAATGAGACAATCAAAACCAAGATGTACACTGGTTTTGAACGGTGTGGATCGCGTACGGTGTTTGATTTTCGTGCGGTTGTTTTTCGCCGTGTTTTGCCAGGTGCGACACTTTGAAATTATCTGCTGATGATGACAACTTGGTTGTCGAAATGCGTATACAGAATTTACAAAGTTAATGTGGAAAGGGGTTATATATCAACCTTATTGATCAAAACAACCTCATGCTTGATCGAATATGGTAAAGACTACCCTTACTTGTAAGCGAGTTACGTTCAACTGGCAAGAAATAGTAATTAATCTACACATAGTGGCTTAAATTTGGTACAGATTTTATGTGCCTAGTTTTTGCCTTAACTTAAACCCCAATAATTAGTCGTCATAGGAAATTGGAATCTGAATTAAAAAAATCGTTGATTGAATATTATACAGTAGTTAAAAAAATTACTATACAGTCAATTACAGTACCAGTTCAATACTGTGGCACCTTTTAAGACCTTTTTTTCTTCTCTCCGAAGTACTGGTTAGCTGGATGGGATATGCCCCAGGTAAGAAATACGGTTTTTTGATTTATTATCTGCTATTGTTGGTAGATGCGCAACAAATAATAAATAAAACCGTACCAAAAACAACAACAAAAACCATAAGAAAAACAACAATAAAAACCGTAGCACAGAATAAGTAAACTTCGCGCAGATCGTCTCCACAAAACTTTCTCCGCTAACAATCAAATACACACAGTGTGCATATCGACATTTGCTTCGCGGACAATGGGGCTCCCACTGTCCGGAAGTATCTGGATGAGTTTCTGCAATTCATCCTTTTTCCGTATGCAGCTGCAATGAGAGAAGAATTCATTTTAATAGAGGATAATGCTCGTCCTCATCGAGCAAACATCGCAGGCAACTGAATTGTTGTATGGTTAGCATAGAGATTACCAGCTGATTTTCCAGATGGTAATCTATAGGACAGTCTCGGGATGTTGTGGAAGAACGTGTTGCTGCATAAAATACATCGCCAGGAGCAGCGCCGTCAGGGAGAAGGAGGTATATGAGTCTCCAAGAAATTTTTGGCACCCTAGTCTGTCCGGAATGTGATGGAAATTAATTTGGAAAAATTGTGAAATTAAAGCTTTCATGCAAAACTTTTGCCAGTTCCCACTCAACAGATAGCCGCGGTGGGTCAAATGAAACGTACCTGAAAAGCACCCGATCTGGTTAATCTATGTGACGTGCATAATTTAAAAATCTTACCTTATTAATGTACATTTTAGTCAATATAATGTACGCCATTGCAAAGAATAAGTAAAGTAATTCTGAAAGCAAATGTTCCATGTAAGTAGCCGCAATCGCGCCCAATAAATTGCGAAACTTAAGAGAACTAATTAATGCAGAAATGATCAAAGAAACGTTACAAAGTGTAATTCCGACGGTGAATAAAATTTGTACCGACGCAATTCTTCGAAAACCTCGGATGCTTTCGAAAACGTCCTGATATATGCTCGCGATACGGCGTATGGTTTGGATCTTATTCAGAAAATTCGCCGTCCATGCACTGTCGTTTCGAAATTTAGGCAAACACTGCTCCGCAACTTTTTTATTTAATGACGCGAGCATGCATTCTGCAATTAACATCGTCATTAAATATTGTCCAAGTACAATTCCATGAGTTGAGAATATATAGAACGTCGTCGTCCCTAAATATAATCCTGCGTGAGTTTGGCATATTATTTTTCTGTATGCGAGTGTACTTCTAGCGGTGACATAAACCAACACTATTACGTAGATCGCGAGGACAATTACACAAGTTTTCCGTATTCTTCCACTTTCCAAATGCACCCGGATCTTCTGTAATCTTAAATCGATGCTGTTCAACATGTTAATTGTGTTCAAATTTGCATTATTACGTATTGTATTTTACATACTACGGTGCTGTATGTGAGAAAAGCTATTTCCATTAACTGACCAAAAGCATAGCCAATCTTGACTATAACTGTACTGGGTTGTAAATGATAACAGTCGTACATTGCAATTACCAGCCACACATTTGCTACAAACTGTAGTATTCCCGAGATAAATAAGTGAAAGTACCAAGTTGTCAAACAGTTTTTCTCTTGTTTCAGTCTGTACGATATAAAACCCAAATATTTATGAAATTTCCATAACGGTTCTGTTAACGTGAATAAATTCTCATAATTTGACATCGCACTGTGTAATTGAAGTAAATAATGTATACGCTAAGCCGTTTCGTTCTTCAAACTGCTCAAAAAAAGTTCGAAATATTACACTACACTTTATTGTAAAAGGAATGTAGTACTCAACTATTTCTTTAATTAAGCAATCCATTAAAGAAATGAAATAGTTATTGTAAGTCAATAAGAACCTTTGTGCGATGCTAGATGCTTAGAGGGTCGATTCGTACCAAATAATCTATTTACTCTAATTAGGGGAAAACTCATAAACTCAGTTATTCGTCTTCGATCTTGTACGTGGGTTGCCTTTTAAGTTTTGCTTATAAAACTGGAATAAGACGGTAGATAGCTTTTAAAGAATTCATTGTTTCTCGAAGTATTCTTCACGAAGATTAATGCACTTTTGTATGCGCTCGACTCTGGAATCAGTTGTCCACTCGTTTGTTGGTACAGTAAAAATTGCGTTGTCGAGGGCATCGACCGCTACTTCTGACGACTGAAACCACGCAGTCCATTCTTGATTTTCGGAAAGGTAAAGAAATCGTTGGGACTTACATAGGTGAGGATGGTCCAACAATTCGACCTTTTGTTGCGTTAAAAATTCAATTGTCTTGCGTGCTGTGTGCGAACTTGCATTGTCTTGGTGGATGATGATTCGCCGTTCGGGGTTGGTTTCTCGAAGCTCAGCGATGACTTGCGCCAAATAAATGGTTGTATATCAATCGGCAGTAACAGTTCTTTGATCTTGAAGAGGACTCGTTATTACATGACCTGTTTTCGAAACAAATGTCGCAACCATCTTTTTGGAGACACATTGGAACCCCCCAAATAGACGACTGGCGTTTATTTTCCGGATCGTATGAGTAAATCCAAGACAATGTTGTGCACATTTTTAGAGATTCCGGTGTTGAAGCGATCCAGAGTTTTCTGATAACAATTAACCCTAACTGATTTCTGTTCTTCGGTTGACAGATTCGGTATCCAATGAGAAACAAATTTTTTTATACGCAATTTTTTATAAAAAATTCTATGAATTAAGGTCTTTGAAATTCCCAATAATGCTTCAATCCGGCTTCGTTGATGATCTTGCGCACAGCATCGACGTTTTCCTAAGTGACTGCCGTTTTTGGTGAACCTGCTGTTGTATCGTCGCTAATACTAATCCATCCACGTTTGAATTCTTCGTACCAACGAGACGTTGTTGACTGCATCGATGCTTCATTGCCGAAAACAGAAGCCAACTCGCCGAGGCAATCTTGTTGAGATAATTATCTTGGAAAATTATAAAAAATTGTTGCGTGAACAAGTTCTCGATTGAATTCTATTTTTCAATGAACTTTGACAGTTCGTTGTAGCTACAACACAACACGTATCGCGCTCAAACTTTGGATTTATGTTAACTAAAGATGGAGGTTAATTTTTAGTACTGACATTTGATTAGTGGCGCCCTCTATGCCCGACTATGCAAAACTTAAAAGTCATTCCACGGAGTTTACTACATGCGTATTTATTTCAAAGTATGTTCTGGAATAAATTGATTAAATTGTACATTTTAATGGTCAATATATTGAATTTAATTTGACCAATGAAAGTCGAATATTTGTCAATGACTTAATCCTTCGATCAATGCTTTACAATTCTCGTAATATATTGGACCGTTTGGAAAGTAACTTGTTTTTTTTTTCTCATGGAAATGAACAGCAATCCTTTTATATACACGGTGGTCAGAAATTCACGAATAATCGTCAGGTAGAATGATTCCATGATTAATTCCGAGTCGACAATACTAATACAGAAATGTTATATTGTCGTTGAGACCATCAATGTTGAAAATGTGCGACAAAAATATTTCAAATTTTTTTAAATTTTCAGTGGAAAACTATATTTTTTTTTAGTGTCAAATAATAAAAAATATGCCACTCTGCGTTGGTGTAATTAATCGTTTCATTCCCATATTTTGCCTTATTAAACATTTCTTTAACTACTTTTTTACGTTAAAGTGCATATGACAATCTTGGCCCAGAATAATGGTTATAATTTAAATAAATTATGTATTTGTTAAATTTCGGCGTTTGTCAGTTTAATGTTGATTATTTTCGCTTCCATTACTTACCTCATTTTTGTGATATCCCAAGCGATTCGTAATGTACATTTTCAAATAATGCGCTGATATGTATATGGTGTTTGGGTTTTGAAATGGAAATGCACACTTGGCAAAAAAACGAACATGGAATACGGTATCAACACCGGCAGTACCCATCTAAATTACCCAATAAATTTCGAAAATTGGATCGGCACATTTGTTCCTAGTCAACATGATACGGGTAGACCAAGACATCGTCGTATAATCCAAGTTGAAGACCTTTGGATATATTGTTCATCAGGATCCTACTTGCAGCACCTAGACATACGGTCAAAGAAATGAACATTCCAAATAAGACAACAGTTATTTCAGTGCTAACGGAAAGCCTTTTAAAACCGTTTCATGGTACATATCATTTACAAATATACATACACTACCGGTCATATTTATTTGCCTACCCTTAGTTTTAGCCAAAATTATTAAACTATCAAATGTGTACTGAAAATTTATTTATTGTACCAATACAATAGTGTAAAATAAACAGAAAATAGTTACATTTTTCTTATATAAAAACTTTATCATTACTTATTATTAAATTTTGGTCTCATCAATGTGCCCACCTTTATTTTTGATAATTGCGGCACATAACCGCGGCATCTTTTTAATTAATTTTTGCAGTGTATCTTCTGCAATTTGTGCCCAGGCTTCTTGCAGTTGTTCCCACAGTACAGTGGTGGATGATAGAGCACGTTCTCGAACCTTCCGGTCCAATTCTTCCCAAAGAAGCTTTATTGAGTTCAGATCAGGACTTTGAGCTGGTCATACCATTATAGAGATTTGCCCTTGCTCTTCTAATTGACGCAAGTAATCGCCACACAATCTAGAACTGTGTTTCGGATCGTTGTCCTGTTGAAATACAAAGTTTTCGCCAAGAATCCTTAGTCCTGAAGGAACAGCGTTATTTTCTAAAATTTCCTTGTAGCCTTCTTTCCTTAGGATTCCCTCAATTTTGACGAGATCGCCTACAGATCTTCCACCAAAACACCCCCAAATCATTACTGAACCTCCTCCATGTTTTACGGTAAGCGCAATACATTCTGGCATTACTCTCTCTCCTGCGGATCTTCTTACGAATATTCGCCTTTTACTACCGAAAAGTTCAAACTTCCATTCGTCTGTCCACAACACCTTATTCCACTGATCGATCGTCCAATTCTTATGTTCTTTACCCCAAATTAGTCGTTTTATCTTGTTTTGCTTTCGTAGTAATGGTTTTCGCAGAGCAATTGTTCCGCATAAACCCGTTTGCCTTGAACAGCACGCGCTCTATTCATTTCAGCAGCAATTTCTGGTGCTGTTTTTCGTCTATCGCGTCTACTTATCCGTATTAGATGTCGGTCATCTGCAGATGTCGTCGCTTTGCGTCGTCCAGATCTTCCTTTGTTGGAAAATGTACCACTTTCTTCAAATTTTTTAACGTTATAATCAACGGTTCTGCGATTGCAACAGATAATTCCTTCGTCTTCGGCATTGCATTAAAATATTCACAATAACTCTCTATTTCACTGTTTTCGCAACAAAAGATGAACGATGATTGACATAAAATTTATTTTCCTCTTTGAATAACACATCCTGACATTGTAATTAGTTAGTACAATAACACAATATTGGTAATACCTTTCGAAATGCAGGTAAAACTGTTAATACTGTAGGGATTAGCCTATATAGTAGTTATGGTATTTTTCCAATTTATGACACCTTTACGATATATCATAAACAATTTAAGATTTTCGTAGAAATTCATATGGAATTACTTCCACTAATAATATTGTTGAATAATTGTAATACAGATTTTTCGAAAGATAATCCGTATTTCAAGAAACACATAAAATTGGGGTGGCAAATAAATATGACCGGTAGTGTACATATATGATCCTTATACGATAATGATAATTTACAAAGAAAAATGTTTTGCAACACAATTTTGAATAAAATTCAACAAGATCCAAATATTTTACCACTTACTTAACGGAGTGACGAATGCATGTTCACAAGATGTGGTGTCTCTAACAGTCTCAATTTCTATTTTTGGGCGGACGAAAATCCCAGAGATATTTGAGAAATGGAAGAGCATATAAAGTTTTCTGTGAACGTTTGGCTAGGCACCTCACACGTTCGAATTGTAGGACCAATATTTCTTCTAAATAGACTACATACAAATGAATACGGAGGAAGTACTGGATAATGTTCCATTAAATGTCAAAGCCAACGTGTATTACATGTATGATGGTGCATCAGTTCATTATGTAAGAATTACAAGAATATGGTTGAACCAACGTTTTCCAGATAGGTGGATCGGGCGAAATGGACCAATATCAGGGCTTGCAAGGTCACCAGATATAAATCCCCTTCACTTCTTTGTTTGTACGACGCCTCCGGCCAATGAACAGAAAGTAATACGTAGATCTAACGCCACAATATAATTAATTACCCCAGATATGTTGCAACGCGCCCTGAATTTAATTTCACAAAGGCTTTGTCTTCAAACCAATGGCTACCAGTTTCAGAATGTACATACGTTAATTATCATCATCGTTTTTGTTATTTTTATTAGGCTTAAATAAAATTCGTATGTCACATCACCTGTACTGATTTATTGATGGTTTTATATCATATTTACAAATCCATACTTCTTTTAATCAATTTGTATGACTTTAGTAATGACAATACAACATTCCCGTATCGGGATTGTCGACTCAAAATTAATAATAGAATCGCCCTAATTGACGATTATCCGTGACCTTCTGACCATCTTGTCTATACATAAATATATTTTGTTCAATTCAATTATGCGGCATGAAAACTTCTAAACACGTACACAGTTCTACGATCCACATACTGGTCAAAAGAGCATTTACCAGAACGTTCGCAAACCACATATTTGTATAGTTCACAAAGATACGGATTGAAGTATCTCCATTGAACGTACATATATGGAGGTGGCAGTATGGATTATTGTTTTTCAATAGGATGTTATAGAAAATGAACATCAACATTTTGATATGAAATTGATTGGAATTATGTGTCCAATAAACGAATTTATGATGATTTGAAATGTATGCGAAAAGATAGTAAGATTAAGATGTAAACTGATGGCTTTTGCCAAAGCAAGAGATATAAAAAGTTTGATTGCAAGCAGAACAGATTGTGTTAACCTTTTTTTAGTCCTTTTTGACGCTTCTGTTGAGCTATTCTGTGACATCTTTCTTATATATTTTTGTACCAGAACCCCTTGGCAGTTCCTCTAGCTTATGTTGCATTTTATTGTCATCTTTCTTCTATGTCTCGTTCGAGATCTCAATGGAAGAATTTTCAATTTCAAACACGCTCTTTATAAGAGATTGTCTCAGTTGCAGCATAGTTAATCAGTTGGTCCTTTGTAGAGTAGTAGGAGTATTAACTATCAATGTTCCACAAACAAGTTAGTTAGTTTCTCATACCCAGCAGGAGATTTACGAAAGTAGGTTGGATAGCTGATGCGAAATATCGACACCTTGTTTACCTTCGTTGTGTTCAACTACAACAGCTGGTTTAATCGTATACTCACCGTTTCGTTGTTTTTTCACAAACATCGAATTTTTGATGGTGCCAAGTTGAGAGCGTGCACACATCTAGTTGGTCTCTCCACTGTAGTAACGTGACGTAATGTGCCTTGCTGTTATTTCACTGTTCTTTAATGTTTTTGTGTACCTATATCTTTTGATAGATCTGCTCCGCTTTTTCTTATTATTCCTAATAAATTGGTATTTCTTTCTTATAAATACTTAGCAAGTTTACTATTTGCATAAAAATTATCGATAACCGCTAGACGTCCAATATTT
>JAVIWB010004872.1:0-63580 GCA_031893035.1 Dermolepida albohirtum | reverse complement strand
ACAATACATCCCCAAAACTAAAAGATCGATCGACGCCAGGTATAAAGAACACCTTTCGCACATAAAATTCAACCGATCGGAAAAATCGGGTATAGCGAGACATGTATTAGAAAATAACCACAGTGTTAATATGGATTGTTTACATTTGATAAAGAACGTGTACAATTATCGCGAACTGGACGCGTATGAAAGCATGCACATCTTAAAGAATTTAAGCCATGTGGTGAACTATAATGACGCCGGGCCCTTACAAACCCCTCTTTTCTTTTACTGAAAGACAGGAGGAACAATATCATAAATCACACATAAATCACACAGACACTTACTTGACCATAATAACCTTTTTCAATGTAGAGCATGTTAGTTTAAGTAAAAGTAATTTTTAAAAATCTTGTGAAACAGACACAGTGCACATCTTGGTTTTGAACGGTGTGGATCGCGTACGGAGTTTGTTTTTCGTACAATTTTTTCGCCGTGTTTTACCAGGTGCGACACTTTGAAATTATCTGCTGATGATGACAACTTGGTTGTCGAAATGCGTATACAGAATTTACAAAAGTGAATGTGGAAAGGGGTTATATATCAACCTTATTGATCAAGTCAATCAACCACAAGCTCCATCAAATTCAACTATAAACCTTGTTGGAAATAAAGGTCATTATTATTATTATTATTATATATAGACCTCTACGCATCTATGGCTCAAGGTAACTGAATCTCATTTACATTATTGTTAGCTTCTTGCACTTTTACACCAGAGGGTACCATAAAGCTACATATATGCTTTCTATTTAGTCAAATTTAAATATCTCGAAACGAACTATACGAATAAATATCGTGTATTTGTATCGTTTCTTTAAAATAACTTCCAAAGTTTGTGACAACGACGTACTTTGTTATATTTAAGATTTCGAAATGATTATTGATTAAGACATTATATTAATATTCGCATGAAATAAACAAAAGACCTTTATTCAAATTGAAAAATATATTTCGTTCTACAAGTAAAGTATATAAATATTTCTTTAGACAACTTTAAAAGCACTCCTTCGACTGAAAAATTTCTATAAAATATAACTATTCACATCTTGATCATATCAAATTCATGAAAACGATATTACATTCTATATCACATAAAAGTTAGCGAACATGTACATACATAAAATCTCTTTTTGTTAGGACAATGTTTCAATGAATAAGTGTACACAAATATTACTATTTTACATTTGTCAAAATTATTCAGGCAAAAAATCTTTATTGAAATCTCGTTTTCATTGTTTTTATACACATATATTTTATGATTACATAAAAGCACGATTATTTAAACTTTTTTACTAGAATTACACGCCAATTTTTAAAACAATATATTGTTTTTCAATTCTAATTTGCTTTTTAGTATAAAGAAATTTAAAATACTTACATTAAATTGTTAAATATAGAGAGAAAATAAATCGATATATTATAGGTTAACAAATTATAGTACTTCTTAGGTATGTATATATCAGTAGACAGGATGAGGTACAATGACCGCCAGCACAAAAGAAAAACACTCGCTAAAAACCAAAAGGACCTTAATAAAATATCCTACTAGAAGTCCTCGTTTAAAAACTTCTTTTGGACTTTAAAATAGCATACAGTGCTAGGCAGAGTGCTTTGGGGTGATTTTTACATTTATTTCTTTGATTTTTAAAGTCGTTTCGAATGTATGACTTTTTAAGGAAATACCAACGCCTTTCCATTTCATTTGGCCCACCTAATGAAATGAGGTTTTTCAGAGACCATTAAAAAACAATAAATGTTGCATTTTTAGGCTTCAAACACTAAAAATTTTAAATTCTCAAAAAAAAAGCATTATTTTTAATGTATGGATTAATTTTTTTGATCTATCAACTAATTTTGTTTTTTTAATATCTCAACCCATTTTTATTTGGTCCGAGATGGCTTGGACGTTGGCAAACAATGTCAGAAAGCATTTTATACATTTTGAAGATGCATTCTAAAAAATGAACAGAGGAAGAATTATCGATGAAAAGACTTATTACCAGATTTTTCAATTCCGGAAAATTAAGTTCGCGACATAATATCAAAAATAGAGTTAGAAGATGTAAAATGGTCAGACCACTCCATGCAAAGCCTTGATATACGAAAAAAAAGAAATACCAACAAATACCAACAGAAGAACATTAGGAAGAATTATTGAAGGTGCACCAGTTATCTTTAGTTAAGTGCTCTGTGGATTGGTACTGTTGGAAGAGGAGTTTCGAGAGCTACATGTTGCAAGTCATAAACTGGAATTAGGTACTTAAAAGGTAACTTTTCGATTTTAAGAAAATGAACCAGAATATGCTGGTATTCAGAAGCTCGTTAAAAGATACGATGAATCTAAATAAGAACTGTGTAGAAAAATAGCATACTGTGTGAAAATATAAAATAAATGTTTTGAAAAAAATTATTAGTGTTTTATTTTTTTCCGGGCGACCCTCGTAGTTGTTTGTTAATTCTGCGCTTTTTCACGTTTTCTACTTCTTTTTATTTTGTTTTAGTTATGAATTTTAATAGCTTGATGGGTATTTATTTTGATCATGATGTACTAAAGATGCTGAATAAATAGAATCATTTCAAATTGATGTAGCATTACTTGTATTTTTGGTATCTAAAATACTGATTACTAAGAAAACCTTCGGTTGGTCAATTAAGATGGGAAGGGGTTCATATACAAAAGATTCATACTGAATTGGTGAATATTATGAAAGTTTTATATCGTAAATAATTCCAAAAATCGATACGTCTGAAAAATAAAAGCACTCTACACTGATAAAGTTTCAAATCCTAATTCTATATAAAAATCTTACAGGATTCATCTTTGGGACCAAACTATAATAACTGAAAAACTTGCCAAAAACGAATATCTTTGTTAAACGACTGCCTGAGTAAACTCCCATTTAATACTAAAGTATTAAATTTAACTTTCCTAGTTGGACCATCCCTCTAGCAGGATTACTCTAGAAACGACCACATTTTTCTGGAATGATCGATGATTATCTTACACAGGTTTTACTGCATATTTGAAAATTTAGATTCTACAATAGGATATTGTAACGTCTTTGGCTTCTAACGGTTGTTTTGCTTTACTACTAGCGGGTATTTGACGTCATCCAAAGGCGAGAGGCGAGTACAGAACCCGTGAATTCTATCTAAACTTATATCTATTATTTAAATACAATTACTAAATATAAATTAGCACCTTTAAAACGCATATATTGCTTACAACACCTAATATTGCATCTTATTCTTAAAAGTCAAGTGATAGAGTGTGTAGGAGTACAGAATTTTGAGATAACATTTAATAATTAATAAGAATATAGTAAACATAAATATCTTTAGACAAAATCAAAGCGTTTTTTATATATTAGTTTACAAAGAAAAGTTTTTAATAACACCTGGTCTTGCTAAAATTGAATGACAAGAAGAACCCTACACATCTCTTTCCCTCTCATTTATTATATAATAATTTCTGTATTATTACTCAGTCTGATAGAATAATTTAGTACTATTAATCTATGCTTATACACATATATTTTTAAAAATTTTACACCGAGTATAAAATATATATTTTGTATATACAAATTCTCGAGCAGTCGAAGCCATTGAATCACGTCACGTCAATATATGCAAGCACTAATCGTGTGTGTGTTTATAGGACGTTATCTCATTGGAGCCGATTTTGATTAATGTGTCAGTTGTGAAGTCAGTTTCCGTCTCGATGTGTCGAATTCCTCGGACTTGTAGTAAACGACATTTCCATTTGAACGCCATCTGTTGTTTTCGTTCGGGAATTTCTGCGATAGTTGTGATATGTAGGCGAATCGATGGGTGACGGCTTCCTTCTGCTCAAATGTCTTTCAACCCATCGTAACATGGTAAGAACGGAGTCAGTGGATGGTAACCTTCTTTCGGCTGACGTTTTAGTTATTTGCGAGGAGGTTACCCTAAATGTCGCCGCCATACCTTTCAAAGCCTGGAAAAAAGTTGAGTTTGCATAAACGTGTATTTATAGTCTTTATAACAAGAGAAAATGGTCTATTCTCTGTGAAGGATAAGGTCAATAAAACATTCAATGGTATAGAGGGATAGAAGACTACAGATTGAAGGTACGTTAATAAGATTACGAGTGCTCCGTATTTAAAAAAATACGAAGAGGTGTCTCTTTGTATGCATTCCAAAGGACCACAGATATCTATATCTGCCACAGCTTGGTGCCTGCATAAGTCAGAGGGATTCGTACAATTGTAGGTAAATCTCTATAAGATGACAAAAGTGATGATCTTCCAGAGCACGGAAAAGTACAAGCGACAACGAAGAAACAAGATGAAGCATTGAGTTTGTTTAGAAGAAAACCACATATATATTGCGACTTTTCAAAGGAACAAATTAATATTAGTTTAACGACAATTAGAAGTCGCTTAGCAGCACAATAATGAAACCGTTGCTATCGGACCGCCATCGAGAAACACGCCCCATCTGGATCACCACAACATTGATAGAGATTGATCTGACGTTATTTGATAAGCCATGCAGATTATGGACCAAAGTCCCATGCTTTTTATGAAGATTCAATATACATTTTTTGACTCCGTTGCAGGTACGCAACTACTATACTTAGACATGTTTTATTGTTGATTGTATACATTTTGGTTTGTACGCTCCGGTCTACAGCCGATTATGATGTCATGTGACGTAGGCCGGATGTGACGTCTGTGACGTAGATCGGAGCATATAATCCATCACGTATACAATCAACAATTAAACATATGTAAGTATTGGGATTCCATATCTATGACGGAATCGAAAAATGCAAATTGGATCTCCATAAGAAAGTATATGGGATTTTGGTTCAGAATTCGCATAGCTTATTTACTGGTATTGTATTCACGGACAAAGCATCTTTTTGTGTATGGTCATCAACAAAGAGAGCCTGGTATATAAGAAGAAATCGAATAATTCAACGCACAGGAACACACCCAGTAAAAGTCCATGTGTGGAGGTGTTTCGATACACGCAGTTTTGGATCTTGGTGCGTCTTTACAGAAAATTTAAACTTGCTCGGGATGCTGAAATTGTATCAAAAAGGTCTTGTGTCTTCTGTGAGAAAGTGGTTCGGTGAACACAATCATCAGTGGTATTTGCAGGAGTACAATGATCCTAAACATGGGATCAGGTGTTGTACGGAATGGAAACTGGAAAATGGTATCACGACGATAGAATTGATCTCTTAGAATCCAAATGCGAAACCAGTAGAAAATGTGGAGCAATTATGAAGAAAAAACTTCGTATAAAATGTTGCTACACATTAAAACAACTCTAAATTTGGGCAAAGTATGGAAATTATTACCGACTTCATATCCCAAAAAATTGACGAAAAGTATTATCAATCACTGCAAATCATGGAAAAAGATAGTGACTGGACACCATCCACCATTTAAAGTTTATATAGACATTCTTCGAATAAAGTCATTTGAGTTAGTTCTACGCTCTTTTCTTCTGTATCGTTTTTACGAATATATGACCAAAGTGAGTGTTGAAGGGAGAAAGTTTTCAGAAAAATAACGTTATGACGATGATCGTTACAATTATTTTGACACCGACTTATCGTTATACAATTTTAATTCAATTAGCCAAAGAATCTAACTAAATATTATCGTATACAATAGTGAATTTAATAAAAGTTACATACTTGCATAGCATCCTCATCAGTGACATCATCACCAACATAAATAATTCTTATCCTCTCACTCCAGTCTACACCAAATGCCGTTCTCAAAATATAAATTGAAGCTCTGCCTTTGTTCCATTGTACTGGTGGTTTAGCCTCTATTGCACAATGAGCATCTCCTGGCTTGAATCCGCCTTCAGCAATTAGTTTCCTCGCTTGATCGGCAAGTGCTTTTCGATGATGAACCGGCGTTTCACGATAGTGGAAAGTCAACAGAGCGCCCTTATTCTCCACCCAAGCACCGTCTTTACAGACCTGTTCCTGTAGGTTCTTCAGTAATTCCACCACCTTGCCAACATGCTCCGTTGGCATTGGATGGACGAACTTCGTGCCATCTGGATGTAATATTTCTAATCCATGATTTCCTGCGTAAGTTATACCATCAATACCAACCTATGACAAAACGAAATCTTATGTGATTAATTGAATTCGTTTTATAGTTTTTTTTTGAAAATTAATATTCGATCAATTTTATATCGAAATATGAAATTACGATAAGAAATTCTTCAAATGGAGTAACTCATATTATATTTACGTAACTTCCTGATTCACGATTCATTCAACGATGACAAAACTGGAAACACTGGAAATGCACTCTCTTTGGCTTAAGAACTTGTATAGTGCCAAAAGCAATTCATCAACTACGTGATGCATTTATTCACGGTCGATTGCAAAGAAGAAAAGTAATCTGTTTCTAAATTGAAGGAGCACATTTCGTATACGTGTAGTTACTGCGAATTCATATTAAGTATTAAGACAGAAACTGTTTAATGAAAATGTGTGCTTGCTTATTTACTTGCTTAAACTTTCTGTGGTTAAGTACAAAGATATTTGAGTTGACTTTGAACTTTGAACATACACTTTTCCATTTCTTTCTGTCCATTGTCAAATTCGCCGCATCGTTCCATCTGACACCTCTGTTTTGCAAGTGGTACTGAATTTTCTCTTCCCATGAACGTCTTGGTCTTTATCTTTCTCTTTTCACTGTGTATATACTTCATGTGTCCAATCCAAGAAGGAAGATCCTGCCAACGCTCTAAACTACAGACCTACAGACCTAGTAGTTTCTCCAAGGGTTTTGGACATCTGCTGTATAATATTGTACAGCAGATCTCCAAAACATTACAATGAATAGCGTTCGACTATTTATTTCATCCGCAGTCAGATTTCGATACTAATAATTTTACATAAATATGTATATAGTTAAGCTTCTTATGACGTGAAATTAATGAAACAGGACTCAAACCTGTATCTGTCGTTTGCTAGATATCCTAGACGGCTGTCTTACCAATTATGCTACTAGGCAGTAGAGTTTCGTGTCTCTTAATACACCATAAATCACATTATGGAAATAGATCTAATAGTTATAACCCGTAGTCAGGTTTCGATGTTAATAATAATATATATAAATATATAATTAAGTTCTTTACGAAGGGAAATTAATGAAAATAAGTATTTTCTCATTTCTGACTCTAACCACAGAAATTAATTCGAAATTTCTGCGCTGAAGTAGGACTCGAACTTGTATCCGTCGTTTGTTAGACGGTTGCCTTACCTATATATTTATATATAATTGTTAGAATATATTATTATTATAATTACGCATACCCTCTTAATTATTCTATTGTCACTCGTACAAAGTGCCCATATCATTTCAACTATTCGTATAGAAGAGGAAATCAAGGAGAGAACTGAAGCAGTGGGAAAATATATGTTAAATATATTATTATGAATCAGATTCGTCAATATATTTAAGGAAAATGGAAAACCGTTTTATAGGATCGAAAGTGCTTTCTGGTCGAAAATCTTGAAAAAAATACATCAAAAATACTAGGCAATGCTCCGTCAGAGCAGGTAAATCAAATTGTTCCTCTTCAGATTGCTTAAGAATGCTGCGTTTTAATACATTTTTAAACTATATCTGTTATTTATATATCTATCTAATTAAAATTATTAAAATAAAAATATCCCACGTACCATCTTTTTAACATTTTCCACATTTCTCCCAGATATAATAGCTATATATACATCTGATATATTGGATAGCCTCAACAGGATATTTTTAGTTTCTGGTGGAATGACTGCCAAGTCCGGATGTGGTGCGATTGGTGCTAATGTACCATCGTAATCCAAAAGTAAAGCCAATTTATGGGTGTTCCCTATATATCTACAAAAAGACATTTAAATTTGACCGTAAAGTACTTCATTAAACAAAAGGACTTACGTTTCATGTTAATAAATGAATCATTTAACATGCATTAATAATTTCATGCACACAAAAAAACTAAAATTATGTTAATTATTTATATATTCGTTAGATACTTGACATTAGATTAGTTCAAACTAAAATGAATAAATAGGCAAATTATCGAACGTATAGCTTATGGAGTAGTAATGTCAGTAAGTAAATGGAGTAGTAATGTCGATAATTACATTTTAGTTACTATTAATAATCGAGTCATAATACTACTTTCAAAAGTAGTTTTCACGTAGTTGAGAAATTGATTGAATTTCCTATACAATATATGGTTTTATGAACGTAGTACGAGGGAGCGTTTTTATATTCGCGGAATGGAGGACAAGGGGTGGAAATAAAAAAACCAAATTATTTTCCTTTTTCAATATATTCACCTAAAAGACGGATACATTTTTCACATCTTTCAATTAATTTATTTATACCCTCATAAAAAAATGATTTCTCTTTATTTGCAAAATACGCCGAAACTGCCTCCTTGACTTCATCATCGGCAGTAAGTTTTTTACCCCGCAGCTCTTTTTTCATCTTGTTTGGACTCAGGTTCATAATGACGGACCCAAGTTTCGTCTCCAGTAACAATTCCACTCAATACACCATCCTTGTCTTCATTACAGAGGTCCAAAAATGCACGCGAACACTCTACGCGTTGTTGTTTTTGCGGCGGCGTGAGCATTCTCGGCACCCATCTTGCGCTGACCTTAGGCATGCCGAGATGATCGTGTAGGATTTTAAAAATTGTTGTATCGGATACTCCAACCATTTCTGCGAGTTGTTTCTTCTTTAGTCGAGCATCTTCGAGTACAATTTGTTCAACTTTTTGGATAAGTGCTGGCGTGGTCACCTCAATGCTCCTGCCCGACCTCGGGTCATCTTCAAAGGATTCCCTGCCTTGTTTAAATAAACTATGCCACTTGTACACCATGGTTTTTCCTGGACAATAGTCGCCGTAAACCAATGACCTCTCATTCATTATGGTCGCGACTGATTTTCCTTGCCTGGTAAGGAACTTTATAACGGCACGATATTCGATTTTTTCCATATTTTACTTTTCACTCCTAATTATGTTACTTGGTTGACGATAGCTCAAAGACTAACTGTCTAATATCAATGAAACTTCGTATTTATACTAATCATGAGTTGCTGCACAGGCCACGCCCCCAATGCGCCTACTCACCCCTCTACAACCGGCTCATTCCGCGAATATAAAAACGCTCCCTCGTAGTTAATTGATCATTTGTTTTGTAAATTAGGAGCCTGGTATGACAAACAACATGAAATTTCGAAGAATAAGTTAATAGCTACAAAAATAGCGTACGAGGGAGTATTGATATAGTCAGCCTGTAAAGATTCTACTGGAAAGAACTGAGTATAGTTGCTATGGTTACAACTATAATATGTGTGTAAACAAGTTGTCAAAGTTTGACATTCGTAAGTTGAACGGTAATAAAACAATAAAGTTTTGAAAATAGTTTGCTTAAGAAAAAGCTACATTTCGAAGAAATCGAGTTTTGGTTGATTGTTAAGCACAGGATTAACAAGCAAAAAAATTTTTGAGGATATGTCAGAAACCTTAGGCGCTACTATTAAAAACAAAGTAACGAATGCTAAGAGCGAAAGATCAGATGTCAAAGATGAGTACTGTGAAGTTATGTAGCTTCTCCGGATTACATTGATTCTGCCCATAGTATGATTTTAGAAAATTAACCAACTAGACTCAACCTTATTGTAGAAGCATTGTACGTTTTCTTCTCACACACTTTACAGAAAAAACCTCGTGGAAAACTTTTTTAAAGCTCTTTTTGCGAAACAAGTTTCTACTCGCAGGTCGTTGATTGTAACAACCCATTTTATTCATAGACTTGTTTACCTGTTCCCAAAGTTCAACAGACATTTGAAATGTACAAGATTTTCGGCAAATGATGAAGCCTTATGAGCCGTTGAAAAGTACTTTGCAGACTAAAACAAAGAATTTTTTTTAAAAGGGCATAGAATTACTTCAACACAATTCTGCTAAATGTATAAATCTAAAAGTAGATTGTATTGAATAAATAAGATTTAGTTTTGAAATATTATGGCGTTTCATATGGTAGGCCAGCAAAATTATTGAAGGAAGGAAGAAACAATTAAGTATTAACACTGCTTTTAGAATTGTTTAAATTATTTGGGAACTTAACGAGTTGACTAGGGTTACCATAGTTTCGGAATATTTTTCACGAACTCTATATCTGTAAATGAATAAATTAGTTGTTTGTATTATAAATTAGTAGGCCTAGATTTTCATTCTTGGTTCATCTGCAATTTCTACAGACTCGCAGACATTATACAATATGCAAAATCTTATTTAATATAGCAAATTATTTAGTGAACTTACACAAACTTTTATTTGAACAATAAATAGCGCAGCGGTAAACTCTATACTATGTCGAAAGCAATGCTAAATACACTAAATTTGGTACAAATGAATTCTAAGCTTGTATAATATATGACTGAATCAGCTCAGTAGATGCAAAAAGATAATACCAGCAGATCGAGACTGGTATAAGAACTTCGAAGAAGACAAAGATCCTGCACTCGGCCGAAAAGGTTATATGACTTATCTTTTCAAACTGCAGTCGAATACTTCTGACTATCTTCGAAAAGGTAACACGAAAGCAATCGAACACTACGCAACCTTTTTAGAACAACTACACGATGCAATACGAACGTATTTGGATACATAAGAATACATCTTGTTTGAACATAAAATATGTTCTAGAAAAATAATTAAATTACACGAAATTCTTATTTTCGTCAATTAAGCTATTAGTGTTAAGTATTAGTTAGTTAGTATTAAGTATTATTTTCAAGCTGTTGAAATTAACTAAATAAAAATATTAATTAAAATTTTTTATATGCAGGAATGTTACTGAAATTGAAATAAGAGAAATTTTGATATCATTAACAATTTTTGCGCAATTTTAACATGAAAGGATGTATTCGTCATTATAAATCTCTATTACTCAGTTTATGATGGTTATCATCCTGCTCTTTTCTCTTTACCTGGCAACATGATCATTTAATAAGCCCCACAAATAAAAAATTACTTTCGAAATGTGAAGAAAAAACAGAAACGAGAATAGGGAATCTGGAGTATCATTCGTCTCACAACACAAACAACACAAAAAACCCCACGTAAAGGAGACGAATTTCAATGGAAAACTACAGTTTGAACTGCTTCTACATCCAACTTATTCTGTAACCTAAAAACTTGACCTGGTAACAAAAGATTTTGGTAAAATGAGAAAGTAATCACTGAAACTAACAACACATATTTCGAATAGTTTCGCAAATATTTGTACATCGTTGGAGTCGCAAAGAACATCGCTGGAAAATAAAATATTTTGCCAAAAAGTTTGTGTTTCCTTATCTAGGCTCACTATCTACTAATTTTAAATTAATGATAATAATAATGAAGTGCATTGTATAAAATTATTTAATAAAGTTATTTACATGTAATTATATAAGCGAACGATTATAAATACCACAGCCTTTGTGCAATATGATAAAGTCTTAACTCACTTAGCTAAGTATTCGTCGAAATCATCCAAGGTAACAGCAGGCATTGTAACTGCTCCAATATCATCGTGATCGTCCGGTGTTACCAAAGATCCCATAGCGGACAAAAATGACTTTGTCCAGTAATTGACGTCATTCAATTTTTCTCGGCGTCGTAAATAGTTCATACGCAATATACGCTCATCTTCGGGCATCGTCAAGGCCCTATGTATTGTTTCAGCAGCACTTGTTATCTCGTAAGGATTCGATATAAGCGCTTCATGCATTGTTTCGCCGGCTCCAGCAAATGGAGACACAATAAGAACACCCGGTGGAGTGTTTATTTGGCAAGCTACGAACTCCTTCGCAACTAAATTCATGCCGTCTCTTAATGGTGTAACTAGGCCCACAGCTGCGTCTCTGTAGAACGCTGCAAGTTCGTCTTGGCTTACAGCTCCATAAATATATCTGAAAGTGATAATAAAAAAAATAATTTCTAATACAGCGCCTTAGGAATTTTAAAATATATTTTCCTATGTTCTAAACATCAAAAATATTTGGAAACACTTTCAGACAGCATCCTATTTTCAACCTATTTCTACAACAATTTCTCCTATAACTTCCAACTGAGTTCAAAGGTTATCTATAAATTTGAAATTTAAAAGCAAAATACCTTATAGGAGACCAATTCGGTGTAGTAAATTTCCCATTTATCCTTCCAACTAGTTGATCCATCTCCTCCTTTAAGTCCTGATATTCTTTCACATCCGTTCTTGAAGGTACTGCAATTTGCAAGAGAGAAACCTTTTCCTTATGCTCTGGATGCTTCTCCAGCAGCGATTCGAATGCTAGCAGCCTATGTACCAAACCCTTCGTATAATCCAACCTATCGACGCCTAAAATAATTCTTTGATTTGTTGGAAGTACTTTAGGAGCTTTCTCGGCCAACTCAACAAATCTTTCGAAAGGTATTCCAATTGGAAGGGGCCTTACTCGAACCGTTCTTCCGCCGTGTTCTACCAGTAAGTTCTTCCTGTCCACACGACAGCCCAGATTGCGTTGGCAGCAATCGACGAAGTTCAGACAGTAATCCGTTATGTGAAATCCTACCATATCGCAACCAAGCACTCCTTGAAGAATTTCGTCGGACCACGGGAATAACCTAAATATATCCCAGGGCGGAAAAGGTATGTGCAGGAAGAAACCTAATTTACAGGCGATTCCTTCTTCTTCGGCACCCTGAAGTAGATTATATTAGAGCAATTAATTTTAAATAGAAACATGAAATGCAACTTTTTACCTGTCTGATCCAGTTAGCGGCAAGCATGAGGTGATAATCATGTACCCATATGAGAGGTATGTTCTGACCAGCAGAAGCGGACGTACTATCATCTTTGACTAGCGATCTGAGAGCTCTCAAGGCGCATTCAGCAAATTCCTTATTGGCAATTGTATAATTTTTCCAGTGTTCTCCTTTAAACGTTGCCCTGTCGGGCATTGAGTGGAATAACGGCCAGAAAATTTCATTACAACAGCCATTATAGTAGGAATTGAAAATCTTTGGATCTATTCTCACCGAAATAACCTGGAATATTTCAAAACAAGCGATTAAGGGAATTATTTTCATTAGTATTACAAAATTATTTTTACCGTAATGCCAGAAAAATATTAATACTTACCTTATTGGATTTTAAGCCAGCCGTGGGTGTTATATCGTTCGGGTCCGATTCTGGTATCGGTTCATCTGGATTTTCCAAATGTATACCTGGCCAACCAACCCATAATCCATTACCGTTTACTACAACTGGTGCGACAGCTGTTACCAGTCCTCCAGCACTAAAACATAAAATGACAAACAAAATATATATACGTGTATATAAGCAGTTACTCACTAATCGTTAATACAAGTTTGAGAATACACATTGAGAAAAATAAGAGAAAATTTATGACACTGAAAACAAATAAATAATAAAAAATTAAGATACTGTGGATCCAAACATTGATCCGGAAAAATCCAGACGTCTTCCTGGAATTATTTGGTTTGGCTAGAAGGAACAAGAATATGGTGAATGTGTGCATAGTATACGTCGGAACAGCAAAATCGAATAGGGATAGAAAGTAGATCTATTTCATTGAGAAACTTAATGATCTTCCCTCTGCCAGCTAAATGTTTTTCAAGCAGAGTGTCGTAATTTATACCAATGGGAAAGTAAGACCCATTATTCTGATACCGTAAGTATCTCAGATGTTGCTTTTGAATCCTTTTCCGATACATCTGTTGATATATATAACACGGATATTATCTAATAGCGCCATATTCTGACTGACCTCTAATGAAAGTGCAGTTAACCAATTTCAGAACTACGAAATGATTAAATTGCTCGCAAGAATGGATTAGGAAGCTCAACATTGCAACGTCTTTACAAATTGCAACAATATGGTCCGTAAATTAAAAAGTAGAATCAAATAAAACTTCTAGACACCATTTATCCGATTTACGTGATACGAAAGGTAAATAGGTTTACAAATATATTAAAAACGTAGCGACGGTGCATTTATCAACACAAACTTCTGTTAATAATCGACCAATCATATGTAGCTTCCAACTTATTTTGCAATATAACGTGGTCGGCTTCAGAGCTTATCTTCAAGAATATTTTTAAATTCAAAATTTTAAAGATCATCTATAAATATATTAAGAAACAGGTGAGCTAGAATAGATCCCTGCGGTACATATGAAGTCGAAACAAAGTATTTAGATTAAAATCAATTATAACATACATAACCAAAATGATTCGATGAGGTAAGATCGTGTAAGAGGAAAGCTCAAATCAGCCAATTTGTGTAGAGTAAAGAATGGTCGGTACTATTAAATGCTTTGGAAAAATTCATCTAAACAATGGCAACTTGACGACAATTATCCAATATTTTGGACACTGATAAATTTGTGTCCAAAATTGTATGGTGATGTGTGATAAACACACATCACCATACACTTAATTCATCAAATTAAAAGTTGATATTTGCTCCTGGTTCAAAATTCATTTTTCGACCAATGCCAAATACACACTATTACTTTATGTGCAATTTTTTTAAATAGATGGCGCCACTAAGAATAACTATTTTAAAAAAGTTCTGGTTTCTCGGCGACAGATAGTGTATTACATGTTCAATGCTATCAATTGCACTGAAGAACTCAAAAATATCTTGACAATCGACAGTCTCACTAACACAATGTTTTAAAATTGTTAAATATAACAACTTGTATATCTAATGTTGCATTAATTATATAAGAAAAATTTACGCTGCCGAAAAGAAATGCAAGAGTAAATATTATTAAGTATGCAACTCTATAAAAAATTTTCCGAAATTGGAAGAAATTATAAAATTGGAAGGATTGTTGTTATATACAATTTGTCACGCTTCTTGAAAACATAAAGGATTCTAGTTCAGTTCCACAACAGAAGGAAGACTGTTAAAGAAGTGTTTATATTTGGGTCTGGGAAAAAGTTCGTGGCGTTTTTTCAGTAAAATTCAACTGGTCCCCGCATGGCGCGTGGACGAATTCATTTAAACCGAATATGCTCCATTGTTATCGACAATGTTTCGCCATTTTTTTGGTAGATCCATGATCCCATCGGTGAAAAACTTCTGTGGTTTCTGGTCGAAAAACTGAATCAAGTAGTTTTCACAGGCTTCTTTTGAAACCAACTTAATTCCATTGAGAGAGTTCTGCAGAGATCGAAACAGATGATAGTCAGAGGGTGCTATATCCGGACTGTAAGGTGGATGCATCAAAACTTCCCAACCAAACTCTCTCAATTTTTGACGGGTCATCAAAGAAGTGTGTGGTCGGGCGTTGTCATGATGGAAGACAACACCTTTCCTATTAATCAATTCGGGCCGTTTTCTTTCAATCGCCTGGCGTAATCTCTCTAGTTGTGCACAGTAGAGTTGAGAATCAATCGTCTGACCAGTTGGAAGTAGCTCGTAGTGGACGATTCCCCTCCAGTCCCACCATACACACAGCATCACTTTTTTTGGCGTCAATGTTGGCTTAGCGAACGCTTGTGACGGCTCACCATCCTTTATCCACGATCTTTTACGCTTCCGATTATCGTACGTAATCCATTTTTCATCTCCGGTTATTAAACGTTTCAGAAACGGCTCGATTTCATTCCGTTTCAGCAGCGCATCGCAGATGTTAATTCGGTCCATCATGTTTTTCACGCTCAACTCATGAGGAACCCATACGTCAAGCCTTTTTTTGTAACCAGCTTTATGTAAATGGTTCAAAACAGTTTTGTGGTCAATGCCTAGATCCATGCCAATATCGACACTGCTGATATGCTTATCTTGTTGGCCTTTTTCAAGAATTTCATCAGATTTTTCAGTGATTGGACGACCGGAGCGTGACTCATCTTTCACATTGAAATTTCCAGAACGAAAGCGAGCGAACCATTTCCGCGCAACAGATTTCGATAAAGTACCTTCACCGTACACAGCACAAATTTTATCACAAGCCTGCGCAGCGTTCTTCCCCTTATCATAATAATATTGCAGAATATAGCGAAATTTCTCATTATTCTTCTCCATTTTCAAGTGCGAATAACTTTCCAACCACTGCACCGATTACAATGCTTCTACGCTCAAACTAACGTTCGGAAGGTCATCTAAAAAACGAGCCGTCGGTGGTGTCGCTGTGACTTGTTGTTCTTTAGTTATCGGCAACCAATGCCATCTATCGGGAAAAACGCCACGAACTTTTTCCCAGACCCAATATTAATGATCTTCTGCAAAGAGGAAACAAAGTGTTCGAAATTGGAAAGAACAACGAAGCTATGAGAATAGATTGTTTTGTTCAATTTGTCACCTTTCCCAAAAACAAGACCTATTCTAGTTTGGTTACACAATCTAGCAAACATTGAACAAGAAGTGGATGTATTAATGATTTTCTGCAAGAAGGAAAAATTTCCGAAATTGTAAAGAACAATAAAGTTGGTGAGATAGTTTGTTGTCTGTTGTCACCTTTGTTGAAAACAAGAACGATTCTAGTTCAGTTCCACAATCTAGGAAAGACTGCTGAAGAAGTGTTATATTAATGATCGTCTGTAAAGGGGAAGCCAAATTCGGAAATTAGAAAGAACAATGAAGGTAAGAGGAGAGTTTGTTGTATGCAATTTGTCACGATTCTAGTTCGGTCCGACAATTTAGAAAAGACTGTTGAAGACGTGAATATATTAAAGATCTTCTGCAAAGAGGGAACAAAGTTCGTGAAATTGGAAAGGAACAGTAAAATTGGAAGTATAGTTTGTTGTTTGCGATTTGCCATTTTCCTGCAATCAGAATCGATTCTAGTTTGGTTCGACAATTTAAGAAAAGACTGATAAAGAGGATGTATTAACCATCTGTAAAGAGGATGCAAGAATATTTCTAGCATTTATAAGAAGGAAGTTAAAGGATTCAATCTACACCAGATGCTATCATAAAGGAAAGAACTTTATACAGAAAACCTTTGGAATGTGTATGTATTAGGGTTGCCGAATTGGTAAATACACTGCATTGAATCGAAAAATTCAAAACAATCTCATTATCAGTGAAACGCCTACTGTTATGTGTATTGTAGTATGGGTTGGTAATGTTTCCTATTTTCATTATCAACTCGACATACATACATAACATGAGTTCAAACAGGGCAGTTATGGATTACAAAAGGTATGCCTGTATTAAAATTATTCAACGGAACCTTAAATGAAACTTCATTCAAGGTAGTGCCTTTTTAATATATTCTAATATGTGACATTTGTAAATATATAGTACGTACATATATTAGAAAACAATTGAGCAAAGTAATTAACAATGTCTTAAGGACTGCCGATCTTATCTTATTCATTATGTATAACTTCAAGGAATCAAATTATACACAAAGAGGAACAGATGTAGTGAATTTCTCAATGTTCCTTATATCAGGCTATTACATATGAAATGTCCGATTTTGTAAGGAATAAAAAAAGTCTAAATTTAAAAAAATATAAATATTTATTCTGCAAAATAGTCTCCATTTACATCAATAGTTTGTTGCCAACGGCCTGGAAGCTGAAAAATTCCCTTTGAAAAGAAATCTATGTTTTGATGGCTCACATATTGCTCAAACACTGCTATTACAGACTCTCGGGCAGGGAAGTCCCTATTTTTTAAGTGATTGTCTAAACTTCGGAAAAAATGAAAATCAGTTGGCGAAAGGTCAGGTGAATAAGGTGGGTGAGGGAGAATTTCGTAACCAAATTTCGAAAGTTTTTGGATTGTCTATCGTGCAACATGAGGTCTTACATTATCATGAAGAAGTATGGGTCCATGTCTATTGACTAGTGAGGGCTGCAAGTGGCTCAATTTTCCATGCATAGTTTCCAGTTCGGCACAATAGGACGCTGCCGTGATGGTTTCAACAGGTTGCAAAAATGAACAGTGAATAATACCCTTACTGGTCCACCATACAGTCACCATAATCTTTCGCGGGTGAAGTGATGTTCGTGCATGCTGTCTTGGTGCTTCACCTCGATCTAACCATTGTCCTGACCGTCTCTGATTATCATAAGTATCCACTTTTCGTCACAGGTTACCGCTCGATGAAGAAACGGTTCAACTTTCTGTCGATTAGCCAAAGAAGTAGCCACCTCTAATCGACGGAGCTTATTAGCTTCCGTTAATTGGTGCGGCACCCATCGATCGAGTTTCTTCACTTTGCCAATCGAAGAAAGGTGACGACTAATGGTGGCAATGGACACTTGAAATGTTTCTGCAAGGCTACGCACTGTTGTCGACGGATTACTTTCAACTTCTACACGCAGCTCGTCGTCATCAACGGTGTTACGCGCATATCCGCGAGACTCATTTTCCAAATCAAAATTTGCCTCGCTGAATTTTTTAAACCATCGCCGTAACGTGCTTTCACTACACGTGGTTTCACCGAACGTCTGATTAATTTCTCGCGTTGCTGTAGCTGCATTTAATCCCTTTTTAAATTGAAAGAGGTAAATTGCCCGAATATCTCTTGCCGACAGCATTTCCATAGGCGAGACAAGGACAGGTGTATTAATTTTTCCAAGAAATGGAACAGGTACACACTTCAAAATAAATACCTTCTTCTACAAATACAATAACAATTTTCAACAAAAACATACACGTCTTCACACAGGTGCGATTCAGTTCAGACTGAAGGAAAAAACGGACATTACATTTGTAACAACCTGATATTTAATATGTAAGAATCCGGTATTAAATATTTTGCTAGTACACGAAGGCTTTTAAATTCATTCACTTCTTTATTAATTCAATTTTGATACGTATTTGATCTAGTTTAAACAGACATATTTGATTTATCAAAAATACACAATAAAAATATTATTACTTGTTTAAATGCTGGAACGCCTATTTGATGAAAAATAAACAACATATATTTACTAAAATATTGTTTTGTATCGGGGTATTTACATATTCCTTTTGTCCTGTTTATGAATCTAGCACATTTCTTCATAATACAACAGATAAGCTACTAATAAATTAATATTTTTTATCGTGTCGTGTTATATACACATATTTGTTATTTATTTTTCGTTGGAATTTTGTAACATCAATTTCTACTTATTTATCGGGTATTTTTATTTATGTATAACAATTTAACTAATTTGTATTTTTGTTTCTTATACGTTCTGCAGAACTTTGAAAAATTATAAAATTATTATTATATAGTAAAATATTCAACGCATTAGGTAACGCCAAGAAATATAAATTCAGCAAGTTAACGCATTTTTAATAAATATTTGCATTCTAAAAATTTTAACTAGTAAAAAAAATTCGGTTCGCTAAATATTCCGAGTTTTGCGAAAAATGTATGGTAAACATGATCATCCAAATGAACGATCTATTTATCGTATAGTCAATAAATTTGAAGAGACAAGCTTGATTGCAGGAAAGTA
The DNA here is from genome assembly GCA_031893035.1 of Dermolepida albohirtum. Lineage (NCBI taxonomy): Eukaryota > Metazoa > Arthropoda > Insecta > Coleoptera > Scarabaeidae > Dermolepida > Dermolepida albohirtum. The sequence continues at coordinate 44,040 of JAVIWB010004872.1, read as the reverse complement.
AACATCCATGCATCATCGGTCTAACTGACTAAAGAAGAATATCATTGTTAAGAGATGAATTGAAGCTCTTTGTTTCACGTTGATGAATTCGGGCGTTAATTAAAGTATTCATGGTAATATTTTTCAGTTTCAGTTTCAGTGCAGTAGTTTAGCCCTGAAGATGTCCCATACAAATGGGTACGAAACGTCGGCAGATATACAAGTGACGCGGTTCCAGCCCGGAAACCTAGAAGCACAAATCACGGTAATATTCATTTGAAGGCTTATGAAATTAAACTACTTCAAGAACTAAGGCGTCTCGGCCACAATACGTAATTGATTGCTCTTTTCTGAGCTATCAGTGCGAAATTGATCATAATAGAGCTTCGAGTCATAAATCCCATGCTGTGCAATAGAAAAATGGAAGTGAAGAGAACATTAAGAGGTTTATAATTGGTTCCCAATAGGGATTGATGCTAATAGAACATCTTTGGGCCAAACTGATAAATGTTGACGTAACCAATGTTTCCATTCTACTTGTCACACAACACATCGAACAATCGATTTACTCCAACAATAACTTTATGGACACAAACGCGCTCTTTGGAAATATTCACAGCCTTTGCTATCTCTCTCACTTTAATTCGACGGTCGTCTAGCACCAATTGGTGAACTTTAGCGATGTTATTTTCACTAGTTGCAGTTTTTAGACGTCTCGAACGTTCATCGTCTCCCAATCTCTTACGGCCACATTTAAATTCAGCTGTCCAAAATTTCACTGTGGTAAATGATGGTGCAGAGTCTCCGTACACAGATTCTAACTCATCTTTGATTTGCGTAGGCGTATTGACTTTCAAAAACAAATATTTAGTGACAGCTCGATACTCGACACTCACATCGTCTCACTCAAATGACTGTCAAATAACAACTGCGCGTACAAAATGGCTGCAACTTTGATGAGTACCTAACAATACATACACAACCACATTTCCTAGCTTTTATTGATGAGTGCCATCTTTACGTTGAAGTCGGAAACTTTTCAGACCACCCTCGTATATGCATATATTTTCCAGATATTTCAGGAGTATACCTTCCTTTTGAGTAAGAGCAGAAGTATATAATTAATTAAAATCACTACGAAATATTTTTAGTAATCATTCGAATCATATTCTTCGATTAAATACATAGGTAAGAATCCGAAAATTATTACTTCACCTTATTTTAAAGTTTCGCTTACATATATTAACAACTAACTTGATATTTTCAGTACAGTTTTCATTAAAAATCGAATGGTGAATTGCTTTTTTCTCGAGAAGGATTCTTTTCTAATTTAGTCCTATTAAAAGCTTTTAATATAATTTATTTATTATACATTTTGGCGTCAATCAATATCTAAATATATCCCAAGCAGTCTTTTGAGGTAAAGGTTGTGTTAAACGTGTAAAATAATTTATTATATTTCACAGATTGCAGCGCAAGTGTCCTAAATATTTTAAAACATATCTCTTTTCAAACATGTTGTGTGTTTAATTACATATGAGCGAATTTGTCTTCTGACCCCTCTTACGTTACTGATTAGCTTCGAAATGAAGATATCATAACAAAAGTGCGTCGCGTGTATCCATGTTTATTGTTTATTTAGATTAACTGAAGTCCAAAATTATAAATAAAATAAATACACTTCGAAAAGGGACCAGTTCTTATCAGAAATAAGAACATAAATTATTATAAATTGTTCACATGTGTGTTTATAGATAAAGCACAGTCAATGATTTTCTGGAATGTACTTCGAATTATTGTATTTACGGTTATCATTTTATGTAATGTATATATTGTGATGCTAAACTAGGCATACATAGACATTGAAAATTCAACTATAAGTTCGTCTTGTAGGCAATTATAGAAACAAGGAAATATTATGCTAAAAAGATCTAAGAATATTTACAACTTTTAATTAGATAACGTTAATAATGTTTCTTTTTTCTACAAGAGCATTTTGTCAAAATTATAGTACTTCAATAGTGAACAAAGCATAGTTAATATTTGCAACATTTAATTGAAGTTATAAACTAACTAAATAATACGAGGGAAACTTGTAAGGTCTTCCACGTGTCCATGAGACAAAAGACCTACAATTTCTTTGATAATTCTACCTTTTCAATTTAATCTACCTTAAGACTTTATTACAATGGAAACAATTGATTTCTGTTAGCCTTTAAAGTAGCTATTAATATTCTTCTTCAACTAGTTGCAAAGCAAAACAATTTTATGCCAAAATCTATGGAAATTATCATTTTACAGTGAGCAAAGACTGGATTTCTAATTTCAGGAAATATCATAATATGCGAAATAATAGGCGAAAATGAAACTTTAATGATCCCATGATCGAATGGCTATCAATCATTTCAAAACTATGTTTACAAACAAGATAAAACAAACTTGTCGCCTAGTCAAATATACAATGCAGATAAAAGTGCTCTATATTAGAAAATATTGCCTGAAAAAAACGCTGGTTCGTGCTCAAGACCGCACAAGGTCGAGAAATAAGCAAAGAATGCTTTACATTTCTAGTATGTTTCAATGCTGATGGATCACAAAAAATTAAAGCTATTTGTGGACAGAAAATGCAAAAAATCCAAGGGCGTTTGACTTACTTGTTGAATACAAATCATCTACCAATCTATGGATAACTACAGTAATTCTTTAGATTGGTTTCATTTCTTATTTATTCGCCAACTTAGAAGTCATTTAAAAAGTCTCAATTAGTCCAAAAAAACTCTGTTAATCGTTGATAAAGCCTGGAGCCATGAAACTGACTAGTAAGGATGTACAATTTACGACATTATTTCTTCCACCAAATTATACAGCACTTTTACAACCTATGGAAAAAACTGCCATCAGATTGATAAATTTATTTTACTGAAAAAATCGAAGAGAACGTTGTTAAGTCTTTAAAAATCATTAACTTGAAGGACGCTGTACGTCTACTATGAAATGTTTGGGAAAGCACAGAACCGTGGCTCGTGGAGCAAATAATGACCCAGACGCTGAATATAATGTTAAAAATCTAATTCCTCAATTGCAGCGCAATTTATTGTCTTTGGGCAAAAAGATAAGAGATGTTTCAGATATCCTCAACGTTCTCACTGAGCAAAATCTCGCGGATATGGAAATACGTAACCGGCTTGAAAATGATGATGATTTATTACCAATGAAAGATATAGATGGTGCAGACGACGTCATAATTGTAGTGACAATAATGGTCCAGAGTTAAATAATACAAATCAGTCTGTAAATAATGACGAGGCAGTTAAACGTTTCAATATGTCCATAAAGTGTACAGAAGAAAATAATATCCTAGTACATGATGTCCTTGTACTACAAATATTAAAAGAAACGACTTTTGTAATGAACCAAAAAAGGAAAATTACAAATTACTTCATAAAATAATATAAAATTGAATAATTATGCTTCTGTATTACCAAATTTTAGTTCTTGTTTGCCTTTTTCTAATTGTTTTGCATTAAATCATTTCAATAAAAAACTGTTCCACGTCAATAATCCGATTTATTTGCTTATCCGGATCAAGCGCGGTTTTAATTAGTACAAATAATGGAGGTTGCATTGTATATACAGAGGAAATAAAAACAACTTGGCAAGAAACTAAGACAGCTATACTGGATTCTATATAGAAGATCTAAACTTTCGTCGGTAATAAGCTTTTAATATATACTGTGCGACAAAAAAAAGTCCAGTAAAAAACCTAATATTTTTATACTAAATTTTGTGCAAATATTTGCCGTCTTGAGAATAATAAATGGTCAAAATTTCATTGAAAAAGTCGTACTCTTTACAGAAAAAAAAATTAATAATGAGTTACCGCTCCACATAGATGAAAACATTCTGCTAATCGCTTGGGAATCGCGAATGCGTCTATTAAGATGTTTTATTAACTCCTACAGAAGTTCTTTCCAAGAAACTTATAAGGTATCATGTAGCCGAGAAAGTTTACTGAGCCTTCCTCTTATCATGTGCCAAACATGGTATACGGGCGATAATTTTGGCTATTGCCCAGACCAATTGAAAATATTGATCGTAATGCAACAACAGGAATTAGCCCTTGTGTATGTGATAAACCGATTGGTTACAAAACTTAATAAATGTACCTTTGAGCATTGAAAAAGCCCCAAATTGCTAATTTCACTCCAAATCATCAATCCTGTACTGCATGCAGCCTCACGTTCTATGGAATTAAAAAGACCTTTCTACTCTCTATGACCATCATGGGCGCACAAACAAAAATAAGATTCGCCTGTAAAAACGATATTGTTGCACGTCTTATCCCAATCTGTAAAATTATATCATTCTAATATAAGGGCACAATTACATCTAATAAGCGACTGTGTTAATTAACTTAATCAATCCAAATGAACGAATATAGTGAAATATGAAGCGCATTGCTATTCTATGACTTATCTCTCCTAAAAAGAAAAACCTTTCCCACAGATCGCTTGTAGGAATCATAAGGTAGCAGCTGCAGCATCAAGATGGGCGTTGTTTGGCTGGAATGCGACAATATTTAATCTGGATATACGATCGATACGTGAATGATTGCAGAACTTCGTAAATGCACTTTTGACCATTTAAACAACTTCGAAGAAATACTAAAAAGTCTTATTTTCTGTGCTTATTTCACTCCAACTAGTGCAATCTCACGTTCTGCGAAAGAATCCAGAAACTGACTTTTTTCTCTTCTCACAGACCTTGAGGTACTATACCAATCTTAGTCAGCTATCTTTCCTTTCAGTAGTTCTCCTAAGTCGTCCAGAGCCCTTCCTAAGATGTTGTCCACCTTCTTGCGAATAATCTCTCCAACAACGAATAATTGTAGTAATATTTCTTGCTTTCATCTGTCGATTTAGAAATCCAATACCCACATCATGTAGTCCTACGATGCAATCCTTGTAGAATTACTTAGCTTCGGATCATTTGCTTGTTTTCGTACTATTGGTATTTTAATTATTTCACAACTACAGAGAAGTGGTATTGAAAAACCAAACTAAATAAATGCGTACTAAAGGAAAGAAAATGACAATGATTTATTGTTTTCTCACTGCTTTTTTTTGGTTTAAAAATATATTCTTTTATTTAAATCTGATTATTTTAGGACATATGTAATGTGTAAAATTGTAATAAAACCCATAGCATAACATAAGATATCGAAAGGTGAAAAACATTAGCTACTTTTAATATCGGAGTAATAATATTCAAATCAAAAGTTTTACAAATATTAAAAGTACCAGGGTTCGCTATGAATCAAGAGATACACAGAAATTCACTAATGTCTTACGTTAAAGAAGGAGCACCCAAACGTACTAAGAGATCTAATGAAAGCCTCAGGTTCATCCAAATATACTTGGAAATAATCCACTGATATCGTCCAGAATCATCAGAAGATGATAATGTGTCCTCATTGACTTTAACTTATTGTGAAAATATGTTTAGAGCCCAAATCAAAAATCAATACGACAAAAATAAAAAGGGACTCATATGTCTTACTGTATACATACCGTGAATATATTTTATAATACAACATGCACATACATACACTAGTTGCTAGAGTAACGTAATAATGAAATGACAGCAATGTATTTTAGCGTGTATTTTATTTTGCAACATAGGATGTCAAAATAAGTTACTCTATTTTTGAGGTATGTATAGTGTAGAAGAAAAACTGTTATTAGTGAACTGGTATAACTCGAATATGAGTTTGAGGAGAGTAGCAGATTTGTTTCAAATTACATATCCTGACCGTCCAAGACCGAGTCCAACTACAATAAGTAGGTTAGTACAGAAGTATAAAAATAATGGATGCATCGTTCCTAATCATAAAAAAAAGAATAGGCCAAGATATGTTATTACTGACGCCAAAAGAGATGAAATTCTACAAACAGTCGAAAATAATAATATGCTCTCCACAAGAGCTTTAGCATAAACTACAAATGTAAACAAATCTTCCGTGCATAAACTACTAAAACAAGAACATTTTAAGTAGTATCATTTTCAAAACCATCAGGAACTAATTGCGAATGATGCAGAAAAAAGAAGTAACTTTTGTGAAATCATGTTGGATAAGCTTCATAATGATGATACTTTACTACGCAGAATTTGCTTTACAGATGAAGCAACATTTTATGTAAATGGTGAAGTAAATTCACAGAACTGCCGCTACTGGAGTAGACAAAATTTGCATAGATATCATATCACAAGGACTCAGCGGCCACAGAAAGTCCATGTTTGGATTGGGTTGATTGGACACCATATTGTAGGACCGTTTTTTATTGAGGGTACTCTTACAGGAGAAAAATATTTAGAATTGCTTGAGTACAGAGTTATGCCAGCCCTCCACGCTTTAAATATTGATGGTGAGATTTGGTACCAGCATGATGGCGCGCCGGCACATAATTCTCATATGGTTAGAACATTTTTCAACCAAAGATTTCCAAACCGTTGGACAGGCCGTGGAGGAGAAGTAGAATGGTCCGTAAGGTCACCAGACCTGTCTCCAAACGATTTCTTCTTTTGGTCATGCATCAGAAATAAAGTTTTTCATAGAGAACCTCTAAACAATATTGACCAATTAAAAAATAGAATACGAGTTGCTGCAAGAGAAATAACTCCAGAGCAGATACAAAATGCAATAAATTAATTCTACTATCGCTTAGGATACTGTCTGGCCGTCAATGGTGACATTTTTGAAAATTTGTTAAATTAGTTTTTAAATTTTGTTCAACTACTGTATTTCACATCCTATGTTGCAAAATAAAATACACGCTAAAATACATTGCTGTCATTTCATTATTACGTTACTCTAGCAACTAGTGTATGTATGTGCATGTTGCATTATAAAATATATTCACGGTATATGTATAAATGTATTTCTTCTCGGAGTATAACTTGTATATTACAATGTAATTGAAAATTTAAAAGTTCTTGCAGTGTACTTTGTGGAGAGGTAATTGATTTTATTCGTTGATTGATATATAAGCGTGACTAGATTAGTTTTTTTACAAGTCTTTAGGACATTTATGAGTAATTCGTATTTGCTCTCAAGCTACTTTTTCACTAATACATTAATGTGCTTCGAATCAACAACTTTTACAGATTATAGGACATCAAATACAATACATTTTAATTATTTAAAAATTTTTGGGTACAGTAACGATTCTATTCTGCGAAATTTTCGCAATTATACTCTTAAATAATAACAAAATAAGATATCCTCGTTGTCAATTTAACAGACCTCTTGATATATTTTTAATGAAGTTCAAAGGCGACACGACACTGACCACATTTTTTTTTTGTATTGATAATTTCAATAAAGACCACTAAAGATTACGTAATATCGTATTTACTTTTTTTTTGTTCAAGTAATTATCTCTGCTAATTAACCTCGTAGGATTACAAAATACTTAATCCATAAAGTTTACTGAACTAATTATAAATCGATTTTGCAAAAAAAAAATACTCACCTAGCTTTTCTGACCAATTTGCCATCTTTATTTCTCTGAAGAACAAACGGCAACCGATTAGAGACCACTATCATGCTCCCCGTAGAGGATACCACATCTGCAAGCATAGCGACAGATTTATTTTGCGAAATCTTCGGGAACGCTGGATGACTAGGTGTTTGTAGAGCTGATTGCGAATACAATAATTTTGTACTTTACTTCTAACGAACTATTCAATACGCGTAATCAAAAAAAATTGTCGTGATCTGCAGTCTATATCGTACTGACCGTTGCAAGTACTTGTTTAATATCTTAAGGAATATGAACAAAGTTTATTCGAAACGACCTGGGGTCATCGAGATTATCGTAGACGCCACGCTATAGCTGTAGTTATATGTATACATGTTACATATGTACATGATTTACATCTGTCTTTAAATAGTCGTTGCAATGATTTATGTAAACAAACAACTGACTCAAGTTCATACTTTTTAGTTTTTTCGACTATTGACACGTTATGTACATTATCAATTTGTAAACAGTTTAAAACAGGATTCATAGTTTTTTATGGACAAAGTTTTAAAAAAATTAGAGTATATCGATAAACTTAGAACAAAGTAAAAGTTAAAATAACACATTTACTAATTTATTATCACATTTTGCTTGTATATATACATATTTATGTCATATACATACATACATGTATACGACATAAATAATTAGTTTTTGTTTGTGATAGAGTCAGGCGCAGCCTTTGCTTTGGTTTCCTCTTTTCAAGTTTTCCTGTCGACCAAATCTTTTTTTCTTCTTTTTAAATGCCTATTTTGAAATTGTACGTACTCTTCCTTTCATGGTCTTGTCATATACACGCCGTGCTCCTTTTTTGACATGTGGTTTCGGTTTTCTTTTCTTTCTGTTATTCTTAGAACAATAAACATTTTATGTCTTTGATGGCCAAGTTAGTTAATAATAACACTGTTTTGGACACGAGCAACCAAAAGTTGCTTCCAAGATTATTTGAGACGCTGAATCCGTGTCTTCAATCCGTCTTTTAAGATTGTTTCCAGTTGTCGAGATACTCAATAAATAAACAATTAATGGCCATTTTATTCGATTGAAAGAGATAAATCAGAAATGAGGAACGGTTGAACTGAGTGACATGGACTGTTTGAAATCCATTTTATGCATTAGAGTCCAACAGTAGTGCTCATCATGTCATCATCCCAAATCCCTTGGTATCGTCTTTCGTTTTTCTCCATATCTTGGTGTAGCCGCTCTCTTTGCTCATCGCTTGCATTGTCCAAGTCTTCAGGGAGAAATCGACACGGGAAGACAGGTCATTTCCTGCATTCCAATCTCGATTTCTTCCCTGAAGATTTTCGACCATGATTCTCTAAAAGCACCTAGTGTGTAGAGAACTCCTTGCGCATGCGGCAGTATATATATTGGCAAAACCAAGTGGTCTGCCAACATTCTTGTTTCAGTTAAGCATTGGATTGAAATGGGGCACCATATCTAATTTAGTTCTATTAAAATCCTGTCCCGAACTAGCTATCATATTACAATGATCGAAAAACCCAATATCCTAATCCGTGATTACGGTTACTCCTCACACTGTTCCTGGAAATCCTGTATCTCAAAACAATTCAATCTATCTGCAACAGACTTACGCCAGTGTCAGTGCAACAACGACAGCAGTAAGTAATAGTTAAGTCCAGAGAATATCTCATGTAAGTGAAGACGAAACGTAAGCAGTAGAAGTACTGAGGGCGCGGTTCCAATTCGGAAAAGAAATTTCTAGAAATTACTAGAAATGTAAATTAGAGAGGAGTATAATTTTTTCATCTTTCATTGTATCGATACGATAACCTACATAGAATAATTCCTTAATGAGATCACAAATTACCTGATGAGGATGGCATTGCTCGAAACACATTGCAACCAATATCTCATTAACATTTGAATTATTCTTTTGTGTCCAAAAATTATCTTACGTTGCGTTTAAAGTTTATGTCAATATACATCGTGACTGCTTAACTGTATATCTGACGAGATGGACGTGAACATCTATTTATTTCTTTCTTTCCGAAAAATTGCATAATGAATAGCTCATCTCGTGAAGTAAATCATTCAGATGGTCTTCATCATCAAAATCCAATAGGCTTTCTGAACATCGAGAATCGATTATGCTAGAATAGCCCTCTTTAAATCAAGAAAATCATTTCCGCTCTGTACTCTTCCCAATTACGTTTTGTCCGTAAACAGCACTAATGGTTTTAGCTTTTCCTGACTCATTAACTCGTTCTCTATTGAACACGATGGAAATGACATGGAAATCTTCGGCTTTTCCTACTTACTATTCCATTTTTTCTGTCAATAAATAAGGCAATCTTTGCACAAATTTAAAAGCTATTCAATTAAACAATAACGTGACATTAAAATAGCTGACACATACCTCATCATTTTTTTTCCAAGGCATTCTTAGCTTGGAAATTAACTTTGCGAAATTATGCATTGACCCGATAATAAAGTACATCCTTTTGGTCTATTTTTTTAAGATTTGTAAAATTAAAAACGTTGACAAATATTACATTTCAATGCACAGTATAAGGCTTTTATACAAACACATAATCAACCTAGCTGCATTTGCTTTATTAACCATTTACACATGAAATGCAATAGCGTCGAGTTTCGATAGAAGCTGATCGCAATCTGTATATGCTAATTTCCAATGATAGTTACATTTTACCTCGTATTTATTGCAATCTGTAATTATGTGCGTAATATTTTCAATTACCTTTTCCACCTCCAGAAATTTTCTGAAGAATATTTTCACAAAATCCCTTTTAAAAACTGATTAAAATAATACAATTTTTGAAATTCGTCAAATTTATTCCGACGAAATAGATTTGGCACGGAATCGTCGATATTTGTCAGGGAAGTCAGTATATCTGCTTTAACGCATTACACGTGGGCGTTAGAAATATACAATGTTAAGATCACACTTTCTTGGCGTGAGAACCGCGGGACTTCCTCGTGTGGACTTCGCTCCAACTTTATTTCAATAAATATTTAACACAGGCCTCCAGGATATGCTCTAATCGTGGCTGGCAAAGTAGATCGTCGTTACGACATCGTCGAAGGACAATGAATTTTAAATTTCAATGCCTTGTTTATAATACAATGAAATTGATTTTAGATTGCTTTATTATTCGTGATTCGATTTTACAATAATATCTAATCAATATGACTGAATTACATAAGTTGTTTTAAAGAGTTATAGACATTTATTACTTGGTAATGTTGATTGATTGATTTACTTAAATGCGAATTTGATGATGAGATGAAAAGTTCATGGAATGACGGAGAAATGGTGCAGTTTCAAACTGTTTTTGTGGCACGTGTAAGACAAAAATGTGTAGCCACAACACGTCACTGCCCTGTAGATCCGAATATTAAGTAAAGAGCAAGATAATAAAGAAAAACGAATGAAGAGAATCAGGATTAAAACTGATAGAATTAGGTGTAAAATGACTTAGATTGTTAGGACACCTTGACATTATGCCAACATCCAGGCTAGTAAAAGGAATATCTAAATAAGGAGAAGAACGAAGAGGAAAAGAAGAGGGTCAATCCAAGTAGAACAACGGATAAGTAAAAATCTAATCGACAAAAACTGTTTTGGAGAGGTATACAGAGAATGATTAGCGCTAAAATAGTATAGAGAAGAATAGAAAAGAAAGCAATTAGTAGATAAATATGAATTCTACATAGGCACAAGCCAGCAAGTGACTGTTACTTACGTACAGAAGCTGGTAATTAAATTAACCTAACTTACAATTTAGTAGTTTCAATGAAATAAAATGCAAACAAATGAATTTTAAAACGTACACTTCTATTTGCTCATGCTACTATAGATTTGAACACATTTTTTTAACTATGGGATATAGCGTATATGTTTTAATATTTGTTAAAATCACCCTTAATTTAAATACCACTTGAATTCGCGTTGGCATGCTGTCGACACAGGCTTTTACAGTGTTTTGTTACTTTACCTGCTTGTTCGATATTTTCTTTAACAACGCTTAAATTGGGATTTGAAAGTAAATAGTTCAAAGAACACTCCAAATATTCTAAATTTGATTGAAGTTCGGTGAATTTCCAAGCCAGGGTAATACTGATACAACGAAATCGCATATAACATACTGGGCAGGTTTCGCCGTATGGTACGGAGACCCATCTTGCGTAAACATGAAAGAATTTTTCCCTGTATATAGTTAAGTAATAAAGAACACTGGAACAGTTTCTATTACATTTTTGTATTGATTTGCTGGAAGGATGTTTCACACTGCATTCTACATTCTTTCCACAACGTTCCGAAGATGTTCTTCTCACAAATTTGATAGATTCTGTAACTGTTTTGATTCATGACTCATCCCTGAATATGAACTATGATTGGGAAATAAATAACAGTAACTAACAAGTAATATAAGAAAAGATTTTTTGTTTTTAAATGTTTGCGAAACAATTATATGCTAAAGCCTTTCTCCATTGTCCAACAGTAAAATGTTGATGCATCTTGGTCCACTGTAAGCGTGTCTGGTCCATTGTTTCGGTTAAACGCATTTTTGCCGAAATTGAATATTCGCCAAATTGTTCACGCAATAAAGCCATGTTTTCCTGGGCTGTGTGGCAAGTAGCGCCATCTTGTTGGGAGCAAAAGTCATCGAGATCACGGGCTTCAATTTTAAGTAGCAAATAATCCGTTATCATAGCGCGATAACGAGTGGCATTCACAGTTACGTTTCGGCCGTCTTCATATTTGAAGAAATATGGACCAATGATTCCACTTGCCCAAAAAAAAGCACCAAATCGTAGTTTTGTCGGCATATAAGGCAACTCTTTAACTTCCTCGATTTGCTCTTCACTCCAAATATGGCAATTGTGGTTATTAACTTAGAAATTAAGCCAGCAATGGACCTCATCGCTGAACAAAATTTTGGTCGATAACAGTGGATCTTCTTTAAGTTTTTCAAGAGTCCAAAGATTTAAACTGTGACGATTCGAAAGGTTGGTAGCTTTTAATTCTTGAACGAGTTGAATTTTGTATACTTTTAATCTAAGATGTTGTGGCATTCGACAAGCCAAGCTGTTGAGATGTATGTACGTTGGATCGATTCTTCGCGGTCATCACGTACACTCTCAGCTACTATCGCTATATTTTCTACACTATGTGCTGCATGTGGTCTCTTTAGTCGCGTATTATCCAATAATGAAAATTGAAGTTCAAATTTTTCAATGGCATAGCGAATTGTACGTTCGGTAGGCCGATTACGTAGACCATAAATTGCTCTAAGCGCACGAAACAAATTTCTCGTGGAACGCTGATTTTCGTGACACAGCTGAATAATTGTTAGACCCTGTACTGGGCTGAGTCTTTCCATAATAAAATGTCACACAATACTTAACTAAAATAGCATGAAAGTTTGATAGGATTCACGCTATATTTGTCAAAAAATTGCTATTGAAAAAAGTACATCATAATGAATCATCCATTACATGGCAACGAATTCTGTAAGTATCTCGTATGTCTTCAAGTGTTCCATTTTTCATGATTACGTTTTCCGATTACACAACAGCCTCAATAAAGATGTGCAAAATAATACTGCTAATACTTAATCGATTTAAATTCCTCTGTTACAGTTAAACATTTAGAAATGTATTGAAATTCCTTCACTTCCCTGTGGCCAAACATGGCATACTTATTAATCTTATTGTCCGATATATAAATGTATGATAATACGTTCACGAATAATAAAATAAGATTATTTTATTTACATATATTGACCGTAAATGATGTTATCAAAGTCAGTTTTGTAGTGTTTGGCTTCTTATGCATAAAACAATAACTATTGACATTATTTATAAATAAAATCGAAATAGGTCATCATTAAATTGAAATAAATTAAAGAAATGTACCAGGTCGGCTGAAAAGTCCCCGGTCTGACACATAGGTGGCGTTACTGTTATTAAATCCATATGTTTTTAGATAGTACTAACCTTCAAACGAAACGTGTCAAAATTTGACAGCAATCCGACCATTAGTTACTGAGATATTGCGTTAAGAGTGAAGTTACTTTCGTTATTTAAAAAAATGGAAAAAAAAAAGAATTTCGTGTGCTGATAAAGTACTGCTTTTTGAAAGGAAAAAATACCGTTGAAGCAAAAGCATGGCTTGATGAGGAGTTTCCGGACTCTGCGCAAAATCATTTTAAATGACCGTAAAGTAAAGTTGATCGAGATAGCTGACATCCTAAAGATATCAAAGGAACGTGTTGGACACATCGTGCATGAATATTTGGGCATGCGGAAGCTCTGTGCAAAATGGGTGCAGCGCGAGCTCACATTCGATCAAAAACAACAACGAGTTGATGATTCTGAGCTGTGTTTGAAGCTGTTAAATCGTAATAAAACCGAGTTTTTGCGTCGATATGTGACAATGGATGAAACATGGATTCATCACTACATTCCAGAGTCCAATCGACAGTCAGCCGAGTGGACTGCACGCGATGTACCGGCTCCAAAGCGTGGAAAGACGCAACAGTCAGCTGGAAAAGTTATGGCGTCAGTTTTTTTGGGATGCGCATGGAATAATTTTCATAGATTATCTTAAAAAGGGCCAGTCCATCAACAGCGATTATTATACAGCGTTACTGGACCGTTTGAAGAACGAAATCGCAAAAAAACGGCCCCATATGAAGAAGAAGAAAGTGCTGTTTCACCAAGACAATGCACCGTGTCACAAATCAATGAAACAATGGCCAAATTAAGTGAATTGGGTTTAGAATTACTTCCCCATCCACCGTACTCTCCAGATGTGGCCCCCAGCGACTATTTCCTGTTTGCAGACCTCAAGAGAATGCTTGCCGGGAAGAAATTTAGCAGAGATGAGGAGGTGATCGCCGAAACTGAGGCCTATTTCGAGGCTAAAGACAATTCGTACTACAAAAATGGTATCGAAAAGTTGGAAGAACGCTATATCGCCCTCGAAGGCAACTATGTTGAATAATAAAATCGAATTTTACCAAAAAACTGTATTTTACTATGGTAGACCGGGGACTTTTCAGTTCGACTGTTAGATAATCTAAATCTATTATTTCAGTGTTACTGGAGTTAAACGTAAATATTTTGTTAAATAAAAACTTGTACTTGTGCAAAATCCAATCAAATAGAGCATTTTTAAATTCTGTAGGTATTTTAAAGTTGGAAGAAGAGAATGACTACATCAAAGACTATAACAAAAATATTCACGTTTCATTTAAAAACCACCTGAGTTAAAAATAAATTCCTATGAATTGTATATTATTATTTATTAATTTCTTAAATAAAATAATATATTTTTAGCCTTTATTACTAATACTAATATTGCCAACACAAAACACCCGCAAAATTTAAACAAATCTACCTGGGCATATTCAGCTCAAAAATATTTCGGTATTAATAAATACAAAAATTCATCGCGTAGCAAATTGTATCTTTAGTTAATATAAATTACTAACATCTTAGTCGTAGATTCAATTCATAAAAAAATTTTAAAGGTATTCTATTTACATATTCGTGAAGAAATTTGATAAATTAAACGAGCATTTAGGAATGGCTTTTCTAAGAACATTAATGCAATTTTGTCTTCATAAAAGAATAAATTTCTCTACCTGCTTAACTAAAGGTGGATGTAAACCAAAAGTTACTATGAATGTTTATTTTTCTTTCAAAAAGCAATTATGTACATAATTACAGATAATCTTCCGATAATTACGTATTGCAATAAAATCTTGTACCTAAGTGATTTTAAACAGTATTTAGATAATGGTTAATTCTGTGCGAATTACATATGTACATACAATAAAAATTTTTCGGAGGTTTTAAAAGTAGGAAATTTCAATATTTCTGGTCAGTTTGTTATTTGAAATTTCAATCGAAAGTGAGTGAAAGTGAGTGAAAAATGGCTTCTTCGACAAACTAGAAAAGAGAAGACAGTGCTCTGAAGGAAAAAGTAAAATTGCTTGGGTTTTTAGAAGAAACAACTTGCAGTCAATCGGATGTTGCCAAAAAATTTGGTGTCTCAAGTACAAGTGAGTAAATTGTTAAACAGAAAAGATAGTATTTTAAGTGATTGGCGTGATAATTTTAAATCTACTCAAAAACGAAGGCGCAACGGGAAGAATGCTGGCGTAGGAAATGTTTTAAATCATTGGTTTATGGAAAAAAGAGCGCGTAAAGTTCCACTTAGCGGACCCATTTTGAAGAAAAAAGTCGAACAGATTGCATAAAATCTGGGTAGTGTAAATTTTCAAAGAAGAAATAGGTGGTTTACCAGATGGAAAAGTCGTTCCCAAATTTCTTTCAAAAAAATTGTAGGTGAAAATGCATATTCAAAGGATACTCCATCAACTTCGCCATCTCAAGAAGTGAAATTAGCATGTGACACTATACGTCGTTTTTTAGAATTAAAAACTGATTCTAATTTTGCACATTTCTATGCATTAGATAACCAAATCACTGATATTTTATGTAAAGAAAGAAAACAAAATAAAATTACGAATTATTATGTTAAGGATGTGTAGAGTTTGAATTAAAAAAAATAGGATCAATTAAAAAATATGTATTACGCTGAAATGTGTTTTATTTCTTTTGTATGCATTCTGAAATACATCTTATGAAAATCGCAACATAAATTTACATTATCATAGTGAAGTCAATTTTATAGTTATAAAATTGCAGATATAAAGAATACGAAGTATGTATGTATGTTCATACTTAACTTACTAGTAATAAGAAAAAATAAGTTGAAAACGGATAATGGAATAATCTGCATACAGGAATAATTTTGGCGGACAATATGAGTATTCCAATAAGCGGGTTTCACTGTATTTCAAAAAGTCTATGCTATCATTACCAAAATATATTAAAGTAATAAAAATACAGCAATTAAAAGGTATTCTATTTACATATTCGTGAAGAAATTTGATAAATTAAACGAGCATTTAGGAAAACGATAATATTTTAGGTTATTTACTGTTTGTTGTTCGAGATATGGTCTTTTTATTCTTATAAATTTAGAGATTGTTTCAATGGCAAAAGAAATCAATTATATAATTTTCTAGTTGTAAGATACATAAATATATATCTGATTTGTTTCAAAATTAATGTAATAAAAAAGGAAATAGGAAATCGCGTTTGCAAAATAATTAACGTAAATAATGTTTTGTGGCACTTATGCAATGAACCTTGAATTTTGCTATTTCTTTAACTGTTTGTTTAATACCCGTGTATTTTAACAGACATGGGAGTTATTATAAATAACTATTTATTTCTGTAACTATAAAAAAGTGTGTATAGAAATATTTGCTACAAATTTGTACACGTAACCTTACACTACCGCCCATGGAAATTTGGACACTTACTGTAATTCTATAGGCTGTTTTTTTAAGAGTTTGAGAACTTAAAATGATAATACAAGATAGAAATATTGTTGGAATGAAATTTTTTTTATTATAATCGGGTAGATAATTTCATGGCATTTATTTTTGAAATATGATTTCCGACATATATCCGCCGCGGCTACGAGTTACACGGTCCATTCCATCAGTCCAATTTTTGACTAGTTGTTCCAATAAATCTGGCCGTATGGCGTCAATGATGGCTTGAATATTGGTTAGCAATGATTCAAGAGTTACTGGTTTATCGTCATAAACCAATGACTTCACATAGCCCCATAAAAAGTAATCCAGAGGCGTTAAATCCCACGAACGAGGGGACAGTGAACAGGACCACTTCTGTAAATAAAGCTGTCACCAAATTGATTTTGCAATAAATCAATTGTTAAGCGCGCAGTACGGCAAGTTGATGCCGTCGATGTTTAGCTGATTAATTTTTGAAAACAAAAATTCAGTCAGCATTGCTCGACAGCGCTCGCCATTCACCGTAACGGCAGATCCTTCCTCATTTCGAAAAAAATAAGGACCGATGATGCCGCCAGCGTGTAAACCGCACCAAACAGTCAATTTTAATGCAAGTAATAGTGACTCGTTAACGGCTTGAGGATTGTCTTCGCTCCAAATACGGCATTTTGCTTATTGACGTAGCCATTTAACCAGAAATGATCTTCATCACTAAACGCAATTCTTTGATAAAATGCTCATCTTCGGCCAGTTTCAAACGAGGCCAATCACTAAAAATGCGCCCCAACGATGGTCGTTTGGTTTCAATTTTTGCAAGAGCTGTAACATATTTTATAGGCACGTAAGCCAAGATCCTTATGTAAAATTTCTCGGCAACGTAATGGAGTTGAGATCTGGATTTTGCAGCGGCCATGTCATAACTTGTGAAATAATCGTCTGATTTTGCTCATTCAGCTACTGTTTGCAAATTCGGGCAGTATGATATATCCGGATCGATATCATACATACTATTAAATTCTTGCCGATTACTCGAAATCCAGAAGGAATAGCATGGAATTCCAATATTTCGCGATAGCGCTCTTCCTGAATTATTTCTTCGAGTCGGTGCGACATCAGTTCTTGAGCAAAAAAAGCGAACCCGAACTGAAACTGACTCTCCACCGTTAATTCGTCAGTTCACAAACGATTTTGCCACTGTTCTACCATATAATCCCGATGTTCTTGGACAAACTGTGACCTGCTACACGAAAATTTTACTTCGCCAGCCGGTATTTGAACATAGCAACTGAAATCGAGTGTTGACGTTCGCGATTGAATTCGATCGCTGTTTCTGATGCTGTGTTTCTGCGATTTTGTTTATTAGTTGTACTAGACGATCATTCGCTGGGGTTATTCGTGATGGATCTGGCCGGTCGCGGTCCTCTAAGTCGCCAGTTTCTTGATACCAATGAATGACGTATTGTACTGTTGGCATAGCTAAATTTAATTTTTCACCGATTCGTCTGCTAGCTTAACCTACTTCAAGTTATTGTGCTGGATCCTAAAGCAACACCCACTCACTTACCATGAAGCATTTAGAACACAGTTATTCACTTACTGTACCATCACAATTATATTCAAACGGAAATTAAAATCGTAAAATTTCCTGAATGATCAAGCCGGCTAAGAAAGAGCACCGAAGCGGGGGAGAGGGATGCAACACAATCTGCACCTGCTTGGCACCATCGATAAGACGTTAGTAGTAAATGGACTTCAATAATTCTTAAATACTCTCGTTATTTCAGTTGCAGATATGTTAAAGACTAATATATCTTAAGATTATCATCGCTGCCTTGGACAAACTTCCGAGAACGATAGTGTATACGTACATGAGAATAGAGTTGTCTAAATTCTATCGAAATATGTATAGTAACTATTATCAGGCGTCATAATACTCGTGTTTAAATTCTAAATTATCTAAGACATAATATCCAGTGCAAACAAAGCGTTAGCGCAAAAACAAATATGTATACTCCGCTAACATTTGTATCAAGAAACAAGAGAAGGAGGCAATTAAATCAGTGTAATATTTGACTACGAGACCAATTTAGGTGCAGATATAATATATATATATATATAGTATGTTTTCTAAAAGGCTTCACAAATTTAGATTTAGGAATTACAAATATATTGGGTTCAGTACTTTATAAGGAAATACTCATTAAGTTAGAGCAATAATAGAAAGTAATTAACCAGTTCTGCATTAATTATTTATTACCAGCGTATTTTATTTGCCTGTTTACTAAAGTGCATGTACAGTACTTGGAGAATATTGATAGTTGTGTTTAAAGACTGAGAATAGAATTTCAAATAATCGTACGAGGATAGTTTGACAACTAGTGAGAATGACACATAGGTGGCGCTCTAATTAATAAAACAAATGCACTGTAATTTAGGTTACCTATTTATATGTTTACATTCCGATATTTATATAAATCGGTTGATTAGTTTATTCTTGACAGCTGCTTGAAAAAGAAGCAGCACGTCGTTTTGTTAAAATGGAAAAAGCAGAGTATCGTGCGGTGACTAAATACTTCGTAATTAACGGTATGAAAGCTACCGAAATAAAAGATGAGTTACGTGAAACATTAGTTGAAATTCCTCCATTATCCGCCACAATAAGTAAATGGGTAAATGAATTTAAACGTGGTAGAACAAGCTGTGTAGATGAAGCGTGCTCTGGAGCACCCAAAATCGTAAACATTTCAACAGAACGCGTACACCATATTTTAACGAAAGAATAGGGCCTTTCCAAGCTTTCGGCAACGTGGGTGTCGCGATTGCTTACGACTGATCAAAAGTTCACTCGTTTGCGCATTTCCAATGAGTGTTTGGACCTTTATAAGCGGAATCCGGTTGATTTTTGTAGGCGATTTATTACTTGCGATGAAACTTGGATACACTACAGTACACCCGAAACTAAACAACAGTCGAAACAATTGTTAGAACGTGGTTCTGCCACAATAAACGGACAATATTATGCAGAACTTCTACAAAAATTAAATGTTGAGATTCGTGCCAAACGGCCAGAAATGGCAAAGAAAAAGATTCTGTTTCACCAAGACAACGCTCCCTCGCATACCAGCACAGTTGCGATGTCCAAAATCCACGAGTTGCATTTCCAATTAGTACTGCATGCACCTTATTCGCCGGATCTAGCCCCTTCCGACTTCCACCTTTTTCCAAAATTGAAAACGGCACTAGGCGGAAAGAAGTTTTCGTCTAACGACGAGCTTATCATCTTCGTAAATGAGTATTTTGCAAGCCTTCCGGAATCGCATTTTAGAGATGGCATAAGGGTATTGGGGCACCGTTGGAATAAATGTATTGCTCTTTTAGGATAATGTATTGAAAAATAAAAATTAAAAATTATTTTGTATTTAAAAAATTCGTTTATCTTTTCCATTCTCACTACTTGTCAAACTACCTTCGTATATATGTATTGAATCTTTAAAACTCCTAATATAGAAAAACTTTCAGCTAAAAACCGAAAAGAAAGTCTTTTCTACTTTAAACCTAAACGGAACTTCAGAATATTGAATGGTGTTTACAAAAGTGAGGCGATTTAAAAAGAAGATTTTGGAAAAATGATAAATAAAAACAAAATGTATTTGTCTTTAGGATTGAAAATGAATTATTGCCAGTCTTGATGTGTAGTCACCAGGTTCTAAAGCTTGTATATAAAAGATATGGTGCGGAGTACCGAAATTTGCGTTCTCCATACTGCAGACGCTAAGTCAGTTGGCTATTCTTCAATCACGTCCATTCCGACTTTTTAATAACAAGGAAATCAACAGCAGTACGTAATACCTACTAGGGTTATCTCTAACTTCAAATACCTGTAGCTTAGTTACGATAAAGCTTTGGGCATATGTTCATTAGTCATTTTTAACTTGAAATTACTTCAATAATATATGTTTAAACTAAGGCAATCATCCCATGGGACACCCAATATATACCTATTACATTTCACATTTTTAAAATAATAATTATAATAGAAAAGTTTTCTAAATATTATTCACGTAATTACTAATAAATGCCAAAAATATGAAAATTACCAAAGTAATATACAAAAGAGAAGCAAGGCAAACACCTAAACTGTGGCAATTATATCATGAGACACTCTATACATTTAGCATTCACTAAGTGTACGAACACTTTTATGATTAGCGGTAGCTTTTAGGTCCATAACAAATTAATACATTACTTTTATTCTTTGTGAAATTGTATTTGAGGAAAATGAAAAATAAATATCCTAAATTTTTTTAAAGCAACCTCTTGTTAATAGCACACCAGAAAGTCTTACAAAAGAAAGAGAAAACCGTTGCAGTGAAGAAAATGAAGATTACCCTGTTAGAATACATGAAAAATTTATCTATTTCATACATTTCAACAACGATAATTAAAAAAAAATAAAATTAGATTTTGTCTTAGGAAAATTAAAAAACAAATTTTTACAATAACTTAAAAAATATTTTTTATGATATTTACTAATCAGAAATACCACAGCTTTAAACTCTAAACCTGAAAATTACTAACATCAATATTATTTATTCCAATCACTACATTTCTTAATCAAAAAAGGTAAATACAGCCTCTTGACAAATCATTGTTCGTATTCTCCACACTGATACATAGTGTGTATTTGGTGGTTGTGCGATATTATTCTGTGATTAACTATCTACTGATGATGTCTTAACTTAATTGTCGAGAAACATATAGAGAATACGAACATTGATGTAGCAAAGCGTTTTATTTATCCATTTTGATTTATTCAACCAGAGTCTGCATTGAATTTTACCACTACATTAATTAAAAAATAAATCAAATATGTATTACCATATTTGTCTCATGATTATTTTATTAAAACTATTACCTGGAACAACCGAACAACTAAATATTTATGTAATTATATTTGAATACACGGTCCATATAGCAACAAAAAATCGAAGAAAGATGTTGATGAAATCGTAAAGAAAATTAAATCTAATATTCAACCTAGAAGTATTGATTATTATTTTGATTATTTAATTAAATATGGAAAACAAAATAGTAGTTTCATATATCGTAAATAATACATTAAATGCAGGTACTTACATAAATAATTAACAATTGCCTACAGTATTTTATTCGAAAATCGAAGAAAGATGTTGATGAAATCGTAAAGAAAATTAAATCTAATATTCAACCTAGAAGTATTGATTATTATTTTGATTATTTAATTAAATATGGAAAATAAAATAGTAGTTTCATACATCGTAAATAATACATTAAATGCAGGTACTTACATAAATAATTAACAATTGCCTACAGTATTTTATTTCCACATATCACTAATTTTTTAATTTAATTTCTTTATTAGTAAAATCTTCAAGAAGAAACAGCAATAAAATGTATTAAAAATCCCTCTTTAAGTTATGTTAATTTTATTTATAAAGATTATTAATAGATGCATGCAATAATAACTGTAATACAGATATCACCTTCGACGTCGTAATCGAAATCGAAAAATCCTTGATCTTGAATTATTAATTCGTAAACCATTTCCGATGTTTAACAGCAATTAGTTTCTCTTTAGCCTAATATTACTAATAAACGTTGAAGGAAACAAAAGTAAAAGTAAATTCGGCTCTTCTTCCGGTACCAACGGTAGTGCGCATTTATAAGCTTGCGATCCACTAATTTAACACCACTCTGCCTGTACCAAATCGCGTTTAAGTCTACACCGAAAGAATGCAAAGCGCCACTACTTATTTATACAAGCAAAGTTATCTTCAGTGTGTTAATAAATTTTACTACTGAGTGAGTCGCAGTTTTGAATACGTCAGGTGGAGATTATGATAGTAACGGTGCGAATGCAAAGTGAGGAAATCTTTTGGCCATTTTCGAAACACTACACTTACTGGTGTAAATTGAAAGAATTAGAACCTATAATTATTTATTTGTTACACGTACGTATTCACGTGTGGATGTAAATACGTAATATGATTCGGAAGACGGATCCTATGGAAAATTTAGAAGGAACCGTGAGAATCCTCGCCCTTCATTATGCTGAAAATTATAATTTCTTTAAAAAAATTACTCACATTACTGTGTAAGAGATTACTACAATTATATTTATACAATTTACAAACTTCATTTAAACGTATGCATGCTCTAGAGACTTAAAATTCAGAATTTTACTAATACTTCATATTTCCGCATTTATCACCATGTATGGGGTCCTCCCTGGAAGTAATATGTGTTAATTTCTATTAATTGTCTTCAAGTTGTGAAGCGCTTTCCATTGTACACTACAATATCTTTCATTTACATAAATTTATTTCCTTCTTTTAATATCTCCACGCCGGTACATTATGCATTTGTATATATGTATATTCATCATTCCTGATAATTTGACCACCTACGAGTATAGAAACGACTGACTCTAGGCGTCAGAACAAATGCAAATTCTTCGTTGCATACCTAACGAACAACATCAATTGTTCGAAAACTTTACTTAATAATATTTCACTATATTTTATGTTAAATAAACGTTATACAGAGAAATTGTCTTTTACCTCTACGAACCTTCCCACAGACTTATAAAGGGTTTTCCAATAAGGACTTGGCGACTTTTTTTCAAAATAAAATGCAGACCATTTGAGATATTTCAAAAACTTTATTATCGGGTTGAAGTACAATCAAAACATTTATGAATGGAACTCGACTTCGTTCATATGGCCACCACGGGCACGTTTGCAGCGGTCGATTCGTTGGACCCAATTTTCGATGACTCGGCCACACAATTCGGCCGAAACGGCTGCTATTTCGCTTTCAATGTTGGCTCTGAGCTCTTCCAACGTTGTCGGCTTATTGAGATAGACTAATGACTTGACGTAGCCCCAAAGAAAAAAGTCTAGAGGCGTTAAATCGCACGAACGAGGCGGCCAATCGACTGGTACATTTCTTGAGATAACACGCTCATCAAGCTTCCTCTTCAATAAATCGATTGTAACGTGTGCTGTGTGGCTTGTGGCACCGTCCTGCTGAAACCACATGTTGTCCAAGTCCATATCTTCCAATTCGGGCCAAAAATAATCGGTAATCATGGCGCGATAACGATTACCATTCACAGTAACGTGACGATCATTATCGTCGACGAAAAAATATGGCCCTATAACGCCGCCGGCATGCAAACCGCACCAAACAGTTATTT
The DNA here is from genome assembly GCA_031893035.1 of Dermolepida albohirtum. Taxonomy (NCBI): domain Eukaryota; kingdom Metazoa; phylum Arthropoda; class Insecta; order Coleoptera; family Scarabaeidae; genus Dermolepida; species Dermolepida albohirtum. The sequence goes on along the minus strand of JAVIWB010004872.1, from coordinate 19,852 downwards.
TTTGTGGATGAAGTGGTGTTTCATGTGGATTTTCACCCGACCAATAACGCATATTTTGCTTATTGACTCAAATTTTTGCACTAAACTTGTTACTGCCTGTCTACTAGGGCGAGAATTACGACTGAAAATCGGAGTTAACGCTCTTAAAGTAGCGGTCACCGACTCCGAATTTCTGTAGTAAATTTTTATAATTTGCAGACGTTGTTCGTTCGTGTACTTTACCATGATGAAAATGTTAAGTTTAGGGTTCACAAATTGAATTAAAAGTTGTCAAGTCCCTATTGGAAAACCCTTTATAATAGGGTTATTGTGTTGTTGAAAATTTTATTTTTCAAGACGACAGCCCATTCATATTTTACGTATTGTTACAGAATGCCTTGAAGAGAATGAATTGATTAAAATAAATTTGTGTTACAAAAGATGACACTATATTATTTAAGATGGTTCTCGGTAACCATTTCCTGTAAATCGTTCATTTATTCTGCATCAAATCTTTAGTCCTTGAACAGTAATCAAAGCCCAAGGTTTACAGAGAAGCGTCCATTTCTTGGTAATTGGTGAACACGTTCATGTGAATATATGTCACTGTAGCGTGGTCAATATAATCTTAATCTTAATTGACCATTATGACATGTCTCAAATGTTTAGTCATCCGAAAAGATAACACTTTCCCAAAAATTATGGTAAATATAAATATATTCCTCTGCAAACTCCAGACGTTGTTATTGATAAACCTGAGTTAAAAATTCTTTGCTAGCAGCAGAATTGTATGTTAAATTAGAATTTTTAATTCGACTACGAGCAGTTTCTTCCTTTGCTGCTACGGCGATAGAAAAGGGATTATCTCGAAGATAATTAATAAGTGCTACATCGTTATCTACAGTACTGATCTTTATTCTTCCTGATCCACTATTTCTTGTTAATTTTGCTTCATTTACACATCTCTGATTAGTTCTGACGATAGTATTTTTACCCACATTAAACTCTTGGGCAACTAGTTGTAATGGACACCCGATATCTAATGTTTCTGTTAACTGTGATTAAATGTTAAAATATTTTTAAATAAACACTTAAAGTTAAACAGAGAAGTTAAAACGACAATTATTAAATTAATAGAAAACACCTATTCGCAGTTAAGTAATCTAAGTGCACGCTTTTTTTTGTTGACGACAATACATGTCACAGAGTACTGCAATAAAAACAGTTAACCACCTTATTAAGTGAACAATGTTGCATATAGGGTAGTTAGTGTCCAGGTTTGTGTCCCAAAGAAAGCTTCCTTCACTCTTTGGGAACCAAGCAGGAGTTATTCTAGTTACTCTCTTAGAATTACATGAAAAATGGAACTACGGCAACAACAGTTATTTACTGAATAACCGTTATTGATCAAAAAGATCTAGCTTTGCATCACATATAAATCTTTCTTCGCCGTCTTTTAAAACCAATCAGGAGTTGTTCTCGTAGAATGAGTATAGGCCACAGTGGACTACAACGACAACAGTTAGCTACGGTTTTACGTTAGAGAAATTTTACATAGATTATTGAATAAAAAGGTTCAGGTTTGCCTCATAAAAAGTCTTCCTTCACCGACTTTTAAAATCTAACAGGAGTAAGAATAAGTGCAATAAAAAGAGAACTACAGAAGTTACACTTAGCTACAGAATTACCGTTAACAAAATTACAAATAGATTATTAACTAAAAGGATCTAGCTTTACGTCACGAAGAAATCTTCTGTTGCCATCTTTCGGGATCAAGCAGGGGTTATTTTCGTAGAATAAACATATGCCATAAGGGACCACGACTACGGTATTACGTTAGAGAAATTCTATATAGATTATTAAATGAAAAGGTGCAGGTTTGCCTCATAAAGAAGCCTTACTTCACCGACTTTTAGGATCGAACAGGAGTTACTCTCTCATAACAAGTACATGCTAAAGGTAACTACAATAACAGTTAGCTGCGAAATTACGTTAATAAAATTACAAATAAGCTACTGACCAAAAATATCTAGCTTTGCATCGCAAAGATATATATATATATAATACTTGCTACAGGGGCTACAACAACAGTTAGCTACGATATTACGTTAACAAAATTGCCAATAGCCTATTGACGAAAAAGGATGAAAACTTGCGTCACAAAGAAGTCCTTTTTCTTCATGACAATAAGCGAGTTCACAAGACAGCCAAAGTACAACTCATGATTCGCAAGTGTACCTTTTTTGAATCCACAATAACTTGTTGAATGGGGAAGGTTATTTTGAATATCGAAAATATTCTTTTCTGATCAAATAAAGTGTAACAAGTGCCTTGATGTTAGGAGATGTTACGTTTCATTGTTAGGTAGGAAATTTCTTTGAGCTTTTTGTATTATCTGTTTCATCATCATTCTTACCTTCTATTGTCTTCGTTGTTGTCTGTGTTATACTATTGGCCTTTGTATATCGTATTGTCAATCATTGTTCGTTTCTCAACGAACGAACCAGCAATTATCAATAAATATTTGCGATTATGCTGATGGTTGATATACTGAAATTTATGTTGGAAGCAGTATAAATTTAGATTGCTAATAGAATTTGAATTATAAAAAATATTCATTCCACTTGTATTTTGCAAGACTATCCCACGAACTTTTCGAAACAATTTCCGCTATTTAATATAAATCGCACTTAGATGCATTTTGAATTACTAATTGTGCAGTGTCGTCAAAATCAGTTCATTTATATCGGTAATATAGGTAGTCAAATCGAAAACACCGACTTTAAGATCAATGGGAATACAGAGTTAACAGTAGTTTTCGCGATAAGTCTCTCTTGACGATACATGGCGATTGGTTGTTAATTTTTTGCTTGAAATAATCATTTTAATTTCTTAAATAGCAATTCTTTGACATACTTAACCAAAATTTCATTAAGATAGATGCAAATTTAGGACAATGTAATAAATGCATATTCTAACTTGTAGTATCTTCATTAAGAATACAAGTAAAGATTAGATGAAAATGGTCATTAAGTCTGTAGAATCTAATATCCTTCATTTGTACTGGTAGAACTCGGAAATATATTGCAATATTGTCACATGCAGACGAAACATTAAGGTAGTGACAGAGCGCGTGAAAAGAATACTTCGTTGATGAGGTTCGAGATTCATTAATGAATCCTTGGAGAATCGAAGCGCAGCTCAATCAAGATTACATCAACGACAAAGTTGTTCTTCATTCAACAATCAATTTATCGCAGTATTATGTCTGGAAAAACTCGGCAGTAGCATTTTTTTAGATCGTAGGTTAGTATTTTTACACTAAATATTAATATTACGAAAACTTCACTGGATTTTTTTGTCAATGTTTTGTCTGATTTGTAAATCCATATCTGCAGATTCGTTTTAAATTTGGCAAATCTATCATATGTTTACTGCGCCGTAATTTTGTATAATAGTTGTATTAAACATGATATCATTTATATTCGTTTCTTCGTCTATCAATTGACATTCCAAAGATTATAATAACCACACTTGCATTTGTTTATAAACAAACACAAAAGCCTACATGTGATACTCGAATGGTACCAAAATCATTCACTTTGTCTGTGTTATTTTGAAATTTCATGACTCGTTTCGACTTGAGCAGGAAAAGACCAGTTATTTCGAACTTCCCGCCTTTAAAAATGTAATTGTTTTGATGCTAAAACGTACTTTGACCCTCATTATTAGTTTACAGTTAGAAATTGTTTACATTATCTATTGCCAAGTGTCGAATTTTCTGTAAAACTTCGAGTATTATTTGCGATTTCTTTTAATTATAGACATTAAATGCATGTTCTTTATCTTAATTATTAAGACGGTTGTTATTGTTATTGTAAATGATTTCTTTTAATTCTCTTTTTTAACATTCATAACATAAATGATTAATTTCATTTATTTAGCGGTTTTTTAAATCGCTGAGGCATAGAATTCAGCTGCGTATACTGACGACTTGGCCATCTGACATGTGTTGAAGATATTACATCGTTCAGTCGACCGGCTTGTTGTTCGATCCGTAAGGGAGCGTACAGTATCTTTCACTAATTGTCATTTTATTGTATATCAATCGTTCCTGTCATTGTTGTCGATAGAGTCAGACCGGCTGAAAAGTGATGGTATTCCACGAAACGCGTCTCGGTCAGTACCATATCGACAACAAATGATTAAATTCATTTATAACATGTTTAATCAAATTCAAAATAGATTTGCTTCGACCAAGTTTATAAAAGCTAGTCTCTTTAAATATACTTAGCAAATGCTGTCAATCCTGGAAAACCGTGGAATGGCTTATGGAATTTGCTTAGACTTTGATAGGATCTTTGACAGTGTGGATAATTACACACTTTTATGTGAATTGGAAGCATATGGTGAAAGCATAGTGTCCCAAATCTTTGAGGTATTCCTCAAAGAAGTTCATTGGTTAATGACCCTCAACATCTCCTTATAAATTATGCTGAATTCGACTTCCAAATATGTATAAATTATAGTAATAAATACAAATATAAATTGCACAAACACATATGAATTCAGGCCATATGAACAAAATAGTATTAAATAAAACTAACACAGAAAACACAGGTGAAGCACAATTAACCTTAGCTCGATTAAGTACTAGAATATTAACTGATTTATGCAAAATATGCTATAACGTAACTTCTCCAAGTTATCGCATTTATAGATCTGAATTCGTCAAAATCACTTGGCAGAGAATTTGATTTTCTAGATATGCGATTTACTGGAACATTATAATCATACACTGTACCATGGAAAGACAAAGCTAATAAAGCTTCGTTACAAGATTCTAATCCACGTAGTCTAAACAATGAAAGAAGAGGAGGACAATCTATCATGTTTAAGGCATTTAAATCCAAGCTTGAGCAAAGACGCTCTATGCCGTGCAGAGAGTTATTGAACGTTCAAAAGTTGCTAGCATTCAAAGTACATGTATGTGTAAGGAGATTTATCGATATTTAAGCAAAAGATAATTGACGAATTTTTGTCAATTCTATTAGAATGGAATTCTATGTGGATTCCAAACAGTACAGAAATATTCATGAGTAGATCTCACCAAACTCTGACGTATAGCAGTGATAGCAATAACATTTGTATAATCTCGCGTCTAAGGTTTCACAAAACCGTACAATCTATTGGCTATATGCAAATTAAGTTGTAGATATGGGAGGACAATGTTGAAGTTTAATCAAAGATCCTATTTGATTCAGCTTTGACATTAATGTCCATCCAAATCTCTAATAAGATTCACTCTCCCCAACAAATAAACCTCAATACTATATGAATAGTCTACGTATCACTCCCTCCCCTTCCCCCTAGTTAAAGAGATAGATTTTCGAAAGATAGTTATAGAAGTTAAAAGAAATAGGACTAGAAAATAATCTAATCTAATAAATTACGTAACTCTAAGTATAAATCAATAAGTTAGTTATTAATAAACGGTTATTTTATCATGTTCCTTAAATATTTTTTTCAAAAACATATTATTTGTAATATTCATCACAAAAAATAGGGCAATTACGTAAGGAAGCTTTTGTCAAAAGGGCAGTGGAAAATTAAGGATCCAGCAGTTTATTTTAATTTTGAGACTGTATAAAATAAGAGAAGATACATAATACACTTAAGTAACCAATTTGGTTAGTTTTTATTGTGCATATTGTTTGAAGGATTTTCCGTAACTCAAGATATCGTCGGGAAGAAAAAGAGAGCCGATATACTTGGGTGTATACAAACTAAACAACAGCGTTTCAAAATAGGTAAAAAGTTAATACAGAGAAGAAAAGCTGCAGGGCAAGAATGATAGGCTATTGGTTTGAAAAATTCCGATTAGATGCCAAAAATCTCGAAAACAAATCTAGAGGATTACCAGAACAAGCTGATTATGTAAGAGCTTGGAAAGTGGTGGTGTCTGACACAATAGTGTCCATGTGTTTACAATTGGAAATGTGATAATGAAACAATACTCTAAAATTGGAAAAGTTTGAAATATACTCTTAGCTTCTTATTAGGAGCACGAAAAATGATTTTCGTGACATTTTTATAAAAAGAAACGGATCAATACAATAGTTGGATGCTGATAAATCTTCCAAACAAATGCCAAAACCGTCATTACACATTAGCTCACTATGCCAACTGTGTGATAGACACCTGAAGGTTAATCCAGTATTCATTTCTTCAGTCAGTAAACAGGAAAACCCATTAATATTGAAAAATATTGTCAAGAGACGGACTTAAAGCATGGAAAATTAATCGCTAAACATCCAGGTTAGTCAATGGAAGAGCTCAAAAACTTATTCTAAACTCTCATGGCTTAACTGACGCCATGGAAAACCTTATAGAGTTTAAATTTGAATTTCTCTAGCATTTACCTTATTGACCTGGCTCTTCACCAGTAGATTTTAAAGATTTTTAGATCATATTAAGAAATCAGCAATTATCATAAAGTTGTTATTACCGCTTGAAAGTTTTATTTCTTCTAAAAATTATACTTACTTTAGGAAAAGCATTTTTGCACTAAAACCACGTTGGTAGAAAGTAATTACACAGTACAATTTTTTGCTAATGCAGATATTGGGGAGCTAAGTTACTTTTAATGTTCATGTAATAAACCAGGATATGTCATACGAAATTAATGTAAATTACATTATAATATACTGTAAACAAGGGGTCAGAGACTCCATTCTGAAATCAATTGGAAGAAAGAACACTGTCAGTGAAGAAAATCAAATCAATTTCAGATCAAAAAGAAGTTAAAAATAGGGAAAGTAAAGCGTTGAAAACTACAGGTATGAACACAAACTGTAACTGACTTCATTTGTTGTCTGTATTTCTGATGGTATGTTTCATCTTCAAAAATAAAGTGCACTTTGTCAGTAATATATCATTAAAGGCCTCAGTTTGTAGATAATTTAATTTTTAAATGTTTGCCTTCCTTATATCTTGAATATTATTTTAGCTAATTCTTATATCTTTGGCATTTACGAGTTTTATAATTTCGGGAATCATTTTTAGAATATTTCTCTATTATAATTATTATCTTAAAAGTGAAAAATGTAGTAGGTATATACCGTGTGTCCCATGACATGATTGCCATAGCTTCAGCATATATTATTGGAGCAATTTCCAGTTAAAAATCTCGAATGACCATAGCCCAAATTTCTACCGTAACTGAACTACAGGCACTTGAAATTGGAGGTAACCCTACTAATGAAGGTATTACATACCGCTACTTATTTTGTTGTTATTAAAAAGTCAGGGTGACTGTGTTTGAGGAATAGTCAAAAAATTTACCGTAGGCCTCATGAAAGTATGGAAAACTTGCAATATCATATCTGTTCAAGCTTTAAAACCTGGCGACTACTCGTCAAGACTAAAATTTTATCGCTGGTTAGTGTGAAATCGAAGACTGTTCCAGAAAATATTGTTTAGTGATGAAGCCTCTCTCACTAGAAACACCATTAACATTGACGCCATGAATTCACATTGTTGAACATTTGAAAATCTACGGCAAAATAGACAATCCCATTTTCAAGATAGATTTTCGGTGAATGTTTTGTGTGGTATTATTTACGACCGTCTCATTGGGCCGTTTATAGTCGAAGAACGTTTCACGACTGTTCCTTATTTGCGTTACCTGAAAAATAACCCTACAAAATTACTGGATGAGGTTCCTCCTAATATAAGACGACGAATTTGGATACGGCACGATAGCATACTTCCACACTTTAGCAAACAAGGAACAAATTTTCTTAATCAAAATTATATAAACCGATGAAGTGGAAGAGGTTCAGTAGTTACTTGACCACCATACTCACCGAACTTAAATCCCCTAGATTTTTTATGGAGAAGGCAGAACAACTTCAAAACAGAGATCAACTTGATTATGGAACTATGGATACCGCATAAACTATTCCTACTGATACTGAGACTGTTAATAGAGGCGCCTCTTCAGTCCTGGGAATAGCTAGACTATTCATACAGCAACTGAGTCGACATTTTGGGTTATTAATTTAATAAAGCGACTTCATTTTAATTGATTTTCCTAGATATCTTTTCGCAGTGGTATATAGTATTTGCATCAGTAGAGTTATCTAAAACTACAAATGCTAGTAACTCAGTTACGATAGAGTTATGAGCATACGTTCATTAGATATTTTTAAGTTAAAATTTCTTCAGTAAAGCCTACTTAAGCTGTTACAATCTTATCATGGGATACCTGGTATGTATTATATTTACAAAACTATAACAAAATTGGTATTTCTATTTTAACATAAAGTTTAGAAAATCAAAACTAATGGCTTTTTAAAAATTTAAACTTTAAACCTACACATTTTTAGCAATGAGATTCGTAATTTATTTAATATTAATTACCGTAAAAGTATACATAATGCCCAAACACTCTGAAATAATATAGTGTGTCTGTATTCAATTAATTCTTGCCACAACAGACGTACTACACAATAAGTGACTTATTGACAAATTCGAAAATGAAGAGCACACTACGCTTATTTTAAGTGGAATAGAAATACCAATTTTTGCTAATGTATGTTGAAATTTATGATGTGATAGTAAAAAGAAACTTACTGCAGAGATTTTGAAATAAACACTGTTTAATTTTGCGAAATAACCAAACATTTATGTCACGTTGATAGATGCTAAACATGTCTAAAAATTAACTGCTACGTATGTCAAATAAATTTGATAGAAATATTTAGTTTTGATATTAGGTTATATCACCAATACCTTCACTATTCATTTAAAAAATTCATTTTTCTTGATAATAGCATCACCTAAATGATTTATAAGATATTTATTTTAAATTATTACTTGAGATTAAGGTGGAAATAGGAAAAAATCAGGTACGTAGACTTCCGCGGTCGTGGTCCATACTATCTTCTTCTGGGCTTCCAGTCTGGAACCGCGTCGCTGGTATAACTGCCGACGTAGCAGTAGTTGAGCACTGAAGATGTCCCATACGAGTGGGTACGAAACGTCAGCCGTTATACTAGTGACGCGGTTCCAGCCCGGAAGTCCAGAAGAAGATAGGAAAAAATCGGTTCTTAAAGTTATTACAATAGCATAGGCGTGCCTACATATCTTAATTGTAAAAACCAGTTGTATAATATAAAGAATAAAAATTTAATATAGACTAAGAAAATTAAAGGCAATTCATGTAACAACCAGTCAAAAACAAAAAAACTGCAAAAAATAAAACCCAGTGGAAAACTTACCTAAACCACCTAAATATGAACCAAAAAACCTACGACCTTTATGATATTTTTTCTTACTTGACTTCAACACACTTTCGTCATATTGTTCTGCAACGACGTTGGCATTTTCGCATTCGATATTGTCCCTAAGCTCCTCTAACTTTGTTGACTTATTGGTATAATCCAACGATTTAACGTAACACCATAACAAGGAATCCAACAGCATTAAATCCCATGAGCTAGGTGGCCATTCGATCGAATTATTTCGCGAGATTAAACAGTTACCGAATGTCCTCTTCAATAGATCAATTGTTTGACCAGTTGTGTAGCATGTGACATCATCTTGTTGGAGCCACATATAACTGATGTCAAGTCCATCCGATTCTGGCCAAAAGTAGTCTTCCAACATGGCATAATAGCGAACTCCATTGACCGTAACATGGCGAACAAGCAAAGTCCAATCACACCTCCGGCATGAAATCCACATCACACGACAGTTTTTGTGGTGGTAATGGAATCTCTTGAAGCACACGTGGGTTTGTTTCTGTCCAATATTAAATATTTTGCTTATTGATAAAGCCATTATGCCAAAAATGAGCTTCTTTGCTGAAGATGATTTATCAATGAAATTTAGAATTTTTTGCAACCTTTCACAGAGCCCAATCGGAGAAGTTTCGACGCTTTAAATGATCAAGAGGCTTCAGTTCTTGAGTTAATTTGATCTTGTAAGGGTGTAAGTCAAGATCTTTACGCAAAATTCGCCATAATGTGGTTTGAAAGATTACCAATTTCTGCAAACGGCGTGAAATCAACTGATTTGACTACTTTTAAACTGAAGCACATCCACCTGTGATATTTTCAGTATTTCGACCAGTGTGTTGTCTCAATGGCACAGGAACACCAAATAATGAATATTTTGACTCGAATTTATCCACTATTGCACGCACAGCCTGTCTAGTGGAACGATTATTATAATCGAAAATTGGAGCATGCCTTCTTAAAGTTGCAACCATCAACTAAGAATCGCAGTAGTAATTTTTAATAATTTCCATACGTTGGTCGTTCGTGAACTTCACCATGATAAAAATGTTAACCTTGACTGACGTTTTATCGTTGACAGATCATGAAAAACGTTCAAGGGTGCGCGCTCGTATTAAAAGACAAAGTTTTCATGTCGCTATTGAAAAACCCTTTACATATAGGTAGACTTAGTTTATAATCTTATAATTTATGACACACATTTATACCCATTTTAATAAAAAAAGCAAACAAATAAACTCTTTTTAAAACAAATAAAGAAGTGTTATATGTAATATATATATAATTTATTGTAAATCGACTGAAAATAGTCATCAGCAACAAACAATTTTGACTCTCTCAATAATGACCACCTCCATATAACGGTCGTATTTACAGTTAATTTTAATGGCCGCTATTTAGAAATTTTACGGTAGTTTATATATAATTTTATATAGTCTTGCGGATAATGACAACTTATTTGTCGAAATGGGTTCATTAATAAATTATTTTGGTGGTTTGGCCATATTTTAGAATTTGTAACATTTCGTAGAAATGAAAGTAACAGCTTTATGTGAATTTGAAATTAGAATAATTTGCACTTCTTCTGACTAACTACTATTAAGGGAAAAAGCTAATCATTTACCTTATTTAAACTCAGACTATTGCGAATAAACAATATTTCTTATTAAATTAATAAAATATTGGGTTGGCAACTAAGTACTTTCGGTTTTTACTGATACAGAGCGTTGCTTTATTTTTGCCTAACGTATGTTAGTGCTGTACTTTACCGTTTGTCGCGTGATACTAGTCACATTGATGTAACTTCAGAAGCAAGTAGTGGGTGATTTTTATTAAAGCTATTAGTTGTGTGTTAATTTTAAATGGAGTGCAGAAACGAAGATTTTCGACATATTTTACTATTTTATTTCCGTAAAGGAAAGAAAGCTGCTGCGGCTCACAAAAAGATATGTGAAGTTTATGGTGCTAATTGCTTAACAGAGCGCACGTGTCAGAATTGGTATAAAAAATTCCGTTCTGGAGATTTTTCCCTCAAAGGTGAGCAACGTTCTGGTCGGCCTTCTGAAGTTGATGATGACCAAATCAAAGTCATAATTGAAGAGGATCATCATATAACTGTTCGAGAGGTTGCGGTGAGGCTACATGTATCGCACACAACAATTGAAAAACATTTAAAATGTCTTGGGCTAGTTAAGAAGCTCGATATTTGGGTACCTCACGAATTGAAAAAAATTCATTTAACACAATGAATCAACTTTTGCGATATGCACCTTAGACGAAATGAAACCGACCCTTTTTTAAAAAGAATCGTCACTGGTGATGAAAAATGGGTCCTGTACAGTAACATAGTTCGAAAACGATCATGGAGCAAACACGATAAACCAGCTCAAACCACATCGAAAGCTGAATTGCATCCAAAAAAAATCATGCTGTCAGTTTGGTGGGATTACAAAGGTGTTGTGTTTTTTGAGCTGCTTCCAAGGAACCAAATGATCAATTCTGATGTTTACTGTCAACAATTAATAAAACTGGATGAAGCAATCAAAGAAAAACGGCCAGAATTGTCAAATCGGAAAGCTGTAGTTTTCCACCAAGATAATGCAAAGCCTCACACATCTTTGGCAACTCGTGGGAAACTATTGGAGCTTGGCTGGGAAGTGATGCCACATCCCCCATACAGCCCTGATCTAGCACCATCTGATTACCATTTATTTCGAAGTTTGCAGAATTCTTTGAATGGTAAAACTTTCACAAATGACGATGACCTTCACTCGCACCTGGTTCAGTTTTTTGCTGATAAGGACCAGAAAATTTACGAGCGCGGAATCATGCAGCTGAAAGAAAGATGGCGAAAGGTCATTGAGCAAAATGGAAATATATAATTGATTAAAAACTATTTTTTGTTTAAAAAAAAGTGTTTCATTTTATACTACAAAACCGAAAGTACTTAGTTGCCAACCCAATATAAATCTTTATAACATAAACTTTGCATTTATATAAGTTATTATGTTACATCTGTTATCACAATACAATTTTATGCATTTGAAGAAAACTATAATTAATTAAACAAAAGAAATAGAGGCAAAATGAATTAAGTTTTAAGTTTCTTACAATAAAAACTCGATAAGCGAATGCAATGCATTATTATGCAAGTAAATTAAAGAAAATTAACATGCATTTAAGATAAATATTACGAGAGAGAATCTTTTAATCATGCCGCGTTGGGTTACGAAAATTCGTGGCCCTTTCGCAATTGTCTTAAATATACACGTTTTATGTACATGCAAATCTAAACCACCACGGCACAAAAGAAAGAAAAACAAAATACAAACGACACAATCAATTCAAACATACGTAATTTTATTTTTCAGTATAAACACCTCAGTTAATATATCATTATTAAACTGATAATGAATGATAATGCATTTGTATATGTACATATTATTAACGAATCGAAGGTCAGCACGGTTTAAAATAACCCGTTGGCCAAAACATGCTTGTATATCTACGTACGTACATACGTACTGTGTAGATAGAACATGACGAAAACGACCTATTTAGGTTTTACTCATACATATGAAGTTCATCTTAACAATGGTGATAAATAAATATCCTACGCATGCTAATTAAATCTAGTAAAGTATTCCAGTTATAATCAGAGTGTTAAAAAATTTTCCATTGGATTGCAAAAATTCCGCTCGTTATCAAACTGTTGACATTTTTGTCCAATTCTTTTTTGGATCGGTGTCTAGCTTTTATGTTTGTTTGTATGTTTCGTAAGATAAGGAAGAATATTCACTAGAAAAACTAGAAACTAAATAAGGTGCTAAACAAATATTTGTAGAAGAGGTATACTGCATTTTTAAACAACTGCAATTTTTGGAAAATGCTGGAAAGCTGTAGTTGATTGTTGAGATCGTTACTTTGTGAAATTCCATTACACTAAGGAATAAATAACGGGTCTTCCAATAAGAGGTTTCATTTTGATATGTAAAAAAATGAGTATATTTAAGCAAAATCATCGGATGTTTATTTAATTTTAAAGAGGAGGGTATGCCATAAATAGTGTACAAAATATCAGCCAAATGGCCGTCACAGCTACGCAGCAGGACCATAGTTTTTTCATGAAATTTTCCATCACCATCCGAATCGATTGATTTTTCACGTAGCCCTAAAGAAAAAAGTCTAAAGGTGTTAAATGCCAAGATCTCGGTAGCCAATTGTGATCGCCTCTTCGAGAAATCACGCGGTCAGGAAACTTTCCACGCAAAAGAGCGATGATATCCATATCAATATCTTGCAAAATCATTAATCATCGTTCGATAGCATAATCCATTCACAGATGCTCCAGCCTTGTTTTCGAAAAGATAAGGCCCAGACCAAAACACGCACCAAACAGTCATTCGTTGAGGGTGGAGAGGCTTTTCAACAATAATTCTTGGTTTTTCGAGCCCCAAATGCGACCTTCTGCTTGTTAAGGTAGTTTCCGAGATGAAATGGGCCTCATCACGTAAGATGATTGTTCGATGAAATTTCGGATCAGTTTGATGCATTTCAAGGACCTAATCTGCAAAGACACGACGTTTTTGATGGTCGGTAGGCGTCAGTTCTTATGTTAACTGAACTTTGAAAGCCTAAAGACCTAAGTCTTTATGCAAAATACGGTGCAATGTTGTTTGTTGAATGCTCAATTCCAAAGATCGACGAGAAATGGACAGACCTGGGTTTTTCTCAACACTATGTACTACGACAGCAATATTCTCAGTTGTTCTTGAGCGGCGTGCACTAGTTCAATTCTTCGCATCAGTAACTTATCCTAACAGCTCAAATTTTCCACCAGTTTCACAATTGCTGGCCAAGAAGGTACTTCACGACGACCCAAAGATGCTTTAGTTTTGTTAACTGTGACCACCAAATTTTCACCATTTTTGTAGTAAATTTTAATAATTTCAGTGTGTTATTGAAGCGTATATAGTTCCATTTTTATTAATGGCGTAGTTTTTACTTGTCATCTGTCAAGTAGTTACAGGTTGAGTCATGATAACTGTTAAAATAGCGGGCTATTGAAAATGAAATGTCTTACTGGAGCACCTTTCAAAACACTGTCTAAATTTCGCACCAAATTGCTTATATACAATATTTACTGCGACTAGTTCCGTCTGTTAGGACATTATCGATTATTGTAATAATAATAATTTTTAATGCTCAACAGATAACAATCCAATTATAGGACATATTACTAGAATTAGGAATAATTATTGCAGTTAATTTAATACAAAAAAAAAACCCAGCTAGACAAGGCGGTCTCTGCTGATTAATGCTGTATTAGAAAGGGATATAAGTATGATTTATTGGCATTTCTGCACATATGTACCAGTGGCGCCTTGTAAAAAAAGCTCCCAGCTAAACAAAACGGTCTCTGCTGATTAATGCTATATTAGAAAAGGATCCAAGTATGATTTATTAGCATTTCTGCACATATGTACCAATGGAGCCTTGTAAAAAAAGCACTCAGCCAAATAAGACGGTATCTGCTGATTAATGCTTTATTAGAAAGGAATCCAAGTATAATTCATTGGCATTTCTGCACATATGTACCAGTGGCGCCTTGTAAAAAAAGCTCCCAGCTAAACAAAACGGTCTCTGCTGATTAATGCTATATTAGAAAAGGATCCAAGTATGATTTATTAGCATTTCTGCACATATGTACCAATGGAGCCTTGTAAAAAAAGCACTCAGCCAAATAAGACGGTATCTGCTGATTAATGCTTTATTAGAAAGGAATCCAAGTATAATTCATTGGCATTTCTGTACATATGTGCCAGTGGAACCTTATAAAAAACATTGGTTCTTGCCCTAGGTATTAAAAAAGTTGACGACGATCTAGTATCGAATCTAGGCACGGCGAAATCAATTTGAGACAATAGCTCAGTAGAATCAATAAGATTATTAATTAATTTAAAAAGAAAACCACCACTAGCTTTCCCTGTGCGTATACACTCCGCACAACATGAATAGGACCACCCGACTTGTTGCAAGCTTTCGGTGGTTTGAAAAACAATTCATTTACTAAAAATACAATGCAAGTTTGTAATGGTATGATATGGCAAATAATCCGCATTATTGCGCAATAGTGCCTAACGTTATGCATTGGGTGACGTAAGTACCACATACATATAAAGTGCACCGCGCCGGTTGGATACGACCAGTATTTAATAGTAAGCTACCGGATGAGTGTCGAGTTACAACGTGTATCCGGACAAACAAACATCTGTAATTAAGGGTATTGTGCAATGATGGGACGACAGAAGTGCTTAAGTATGGAAGAAATTGGAAAAATTAAAGCGTTCCATCAAGAAGGGTATTCCTCAAGGGCTACTGCAAAGAAAATAAGTCGATCACACCAGGTTGTGAACAATTTTATTAGGGATCCCGAGAATTATGGAAAACGTTTTAAAGGGAGAACAACATCCGTTACAGCTAAGAGAGAACGTCGAGCCATATTACGCGAAGCATCGAATTCGGTATTAACGGCAAGACAAATCGCGAATAACGTTGGAACGAATTCATCGGTAAGAACTGTACAGAAGTTACTGAAGACCTGTCCGCATTTAAAACGTTTGAAAATTAAACGACGGCCTCCTTTAAAGGAATTTCAGCGCACTGCACGTCTTCAGTTTGCTCAAGCAAAAATGGGGTGGACAAGAGAATGGCAAACTGTTATTTTCAGTGACGAGAAGAAGTTTAATTTAGATGGCCCGGATGGGTTTTCTTATTATTTCCACGATTTACGTAAAGATGAAGTGATTCAGTCACGAAGGCGAGCCGCTGTTGGTTCAGTCATGGTATGGGGAGCTGTTTCCTATAACGGACCTGTTGATTTAGTAATAGTGAAGGGCAGACAGAATTCGGAAAGGTACGTCCAGCTGCTGCAACAGGTGAAAGACAAATTTTCCAACGTTATGGCAGGTGGGCCATTTATTTTCCAACAGGATAATGCCAGTATTCACACCGCGCGCATTGTTCGACGCTGGTTTCAAGAACAAGGCATGGAGGTTCTCGATTGGCCATCGCTCTCCCCCGACCTGAACATCATAGAAAATGTTTGGGGATGGTTGTCGCGTAAATTGTATTCCAATGCTACCCAATTCAGTTGCGCTGACGAACTAGAGCAGGCGCTGAAACGAAGTTGGGCGGAACTTCCCGTTGACTACTTGAGAACCCTGTATAATTCCATTCCATCCCGACTATTTGAGGTTATAAGAAATAATGGCAAAAGTACTCATTATTGAACAATAAAGTATTTTGTTATTGCAAACGAATCTTTTATTTTGTAGATTGGTCGTATTCAAGTGGCGTTTAATTACTCTACTTATTGTCATTAGTAACGTACATTTGCACTGACTTTTACAAAAATTATATTTGGTACCTACATACATCTTTTTATCAACCCTCTTGTTTTCGAAAATAACAATTCCAGCGCGCTACCATGTTTATACCAACTACAAATGTCATATATGCAGTTGGTCCTATTCATGTTGCGCGGAGTGTACAATGGGATTCGAAATTATGTCTAGTAAGTAGACCTTCATATGCCGTACCAAAGGCAGGATAATGTCCATCAATCCTATAAGATACATATATCATAAATCTTTTCTGAACACGTTCCAGGAGTGACTGCTGTAATGATAATGCGGGTACCATACTACTGAAGCGTATTCCATTTTGGACCGCACAAAAGAAGAGTAAAGAATCTTGCAGGACCGAATAAGGACCGAAGACTTCTGGAAGCTGATGCAGTTATGTCACTTATATGCTTACAAAAGCTAAGGTGCGAGTCGAACAAAACTCCCAGAACTTCGAAGTTGTATACTCTAAGTATAGTAGATTGACGAAAATTAGAGTCATAGTGAAATGGAATGTCACTTTTGCTAAAAGAGAGAACAGCACATTTGTTGATGTTTATCTGAATCTGATTATGGGTACACCATTCGTCGATAATGCACAGATTTGTTTAAAGCTTAGTGCTATCCTCAGGTGAATTAATACTGCTAAAGATTTTTAGATCATCGGCTAAAGCTAACACTCTGCTGTTAAGACGTTCCAAGAGATCGTTCCTTCTTCTTCGCCAAAAGTTTTATTTAATTTGTATGATTTTAATTAAGGATGAGATAGCAAAATAATGATTTTCAAGGAATCAACAAGATTACTGGGAATCATAAGGAGAGGCTCCATAAGCATTCAAACGTTGAAGCGTACCAGATAACCATCAAGTACCTCGTCTCAATAGCACCAAACATTTTGAACTGTGTAATGCGTAGTGATCAGTGAAAAGAAAGGTATAGTACAGCGTCGATACATCAGTAAAGTGTGCAAGACTTGTTGAAAACTAAGATGAACTATTAGGAATATCCAAACTCAAGTAACATTGGTAATTTATTCTATATTTAATATGCTTTTTATACAGGATACATTGGTAATTTAACTAAAAAGAATATTTGTTTAATGTTGATGTAACTTCATGACGATAAAAATGTATTTAAAATAGAAATTTATTTGCACCTAAATATCTCAAGCAAAATAACGTTCAACAATTTATTTTTTTAACTGACGAATCTCTTTGTGTGTAATAATAGTTAATACATAACAAATTGAACGCTAAAATGTAAAGTAAATTAATTAACACATGTATTGTGTATAAACCGACAGTCTGTAACTGTGTCACATGAAATAATGGAAATAATGCTAAAAATAAGTAAACCGTTCTATTTATAAAAACATTGCAAATAATAATAAACTTTTAGAATGCAGATTATATTGCAGGAAAATAGATTGTTTACGCTGGTACAAAAATGCACTTACGATCATATAATTAGCAACAGTTACAACAGATGTTGATGCTAAAGGGCTACTCACTAGACGAGCTTTCAGTATTCCTGCTGCTACTATCCTCAAGTCGCTGCTGCTGCTGCTTCTGTTAATCTGCGAGTGTTACAGTAAGGTCTTCGAATGATACAGTATAATCCCATGATCGACATCAGCAGCAGCAACGACTTGAGAATGGCAACAGCTAGATTGCCGAAAACTCGTCTAGAGAATAACCTTCTACAAGCCAAAACAATGTCTATACAGCCTAACTCCGCAATAAACTTCGATGATCTTCTTTTGAAGGTCGTCAGATGAAATATTTCTTGGGATTGTTATCATTACATGCGCTGGATATTACAAACAATGTCTTATTGAATACTATATGCATATTACCTCATTGTTCATTTGTACATGCCATGAAAGAAATGTGTTGCAATTGCTAATATCTCCAAGCGTGAATTTTGTTTATCTAGTTTCTTTGCAAGTACTGTACTCGTCTTAACGTGTCAATTTAGCTTATACACTCCGCGCAACATGAATAGGACCACCCGACTTGTTGCAAGCTTTCGGTGGTTTGAAAAACAATTCATTTACTAAAAATACAATGCAAGTTTGTAATGGTATGATATGGCAAATAATCCGCATTATTGCGCAATAGTGCCTAACGTTATGCATTGGGTGACGTAAGTACCACATACATATAAAATGCACCGCGCCGGTTGGATACGACCAGTATTTAATAGTAAGCTACCGGATGAGTGTCGAGTTACAACGTGTATCCGGATAAACAAACATCTGTAATTAAGGGTATTGTGCAACGATGGGACGACAGAAGTGCTTAAGTATGGAAGAAATTGGAAAAATTAAAGCGTTCCATCAAGAAGGGTATTCCTCAAGGGCTACTGCAAAGAAAATAAGTCGATCACACCAGGTTGTGAACAATTTTATTAGGGATCCCGAGAATTACGGAAAACGTTTTAAAGGGCGAACAACATCCGTTACAACTAAGAGAGAACGTCGAGCCATATTACACGAAGCATCGAATTCGGCATTAACGGCAAGGCAAATCGCGAATAACGTTGGAACGAATGCATCGGTAAGAACTGTACAGAAGTTACTGAAGACCTGTCCGCATTTAAAACGTTTGAAAATTAAACGACGGCCTCCTTTAAGGGAATTTCAGCGCACTGCACGTCTTCAGTTTGCTCAAGCAAAAATGGGGTGGACAAGAGAATGGCAAACGGTTATTTTCAGTGACGAGAAGAAGTTTAATTTAGATGGCCCGGATAGGTTTTCTTATTATTTCCACGATTTACGTAAAGATGAAGTGATTCAGTCACGAAGGCGAGCCGATGTTGGTTCAGTCATGGTATGGGGGAGCTGTTTCCTATAACGGACCTGTTGATTTAGTAATAGTGAAGGGCAGACAGAATTCGGAAAAGTACGTCCAGCTGCTGCAACAGGTGAAAGACAAATTTTCCAACGTTATGGCAGGTGGGCCATTTATTTTCCAACAGGATAATGCCAGTATTCACACCGCGCGCATTGTTCGACGCTGGTTTCAAGAACAAGGCATGGAGGTTCTCGATTGGCCATCGCTCTCCCCCGAC
The DNA here is from genome assembly GCA_031893035.1 of Dermolepida albohirtum. Lineage (NCBI taxonomy): Eukaryota > Metazoa > Arthropoda > Insecta > Coleoptera > Scarabaeidae > Dermolepida > Dermolepida albohirtum. Next base: position 93 of record JAVIWB010004872.1, on the reverse strand, counting down.
CCGAACATCATAGAAAATGTTTGAGGATGGTTGTCGCGTAAATTGTACTCCAATGCTACCCAATTCAGTTGCGCTGACGAACTAGAGCAGCCG
>JAVIWB010004871.1:0-63365 GCA_031893035.1 Dermolepida albohirtum | reverse complement strand
ACGTATTACTTTATTACCTGCAATAAACCAAAATTTGTTATTGGGACTACCTGGGGATTAGCACAATAAAAGTTTCTCCAAGTTCTTGTAATTGTCTTTCTGTGAAGGATACTGAAGGATAAGTTTAGTAATGATGTTTTAATGACCTCGGGCGAGTTTCATGTTAGATTTTTGAAATTGTCCTCAGTTACGTTTCTGTATTCGTTGTGAGATATTCCTGTGCTAGTAGTGTTGTTAAGATCGTTAAATATCCAAAAAGAAAAGAGATGGACATTGAAACGCGTTCTCTTATAATTGCGCACCATCAAGATGGCAAAAGCAACCGGCAAATTGCGAAACAATTAAAATTAAATAATACTTCCGTAGACTATGTCGTCAAAAAATACCGAGAAAGTGGCAGTGTTCTCAATAAATCACGGAGTGGGAGACCCAGAGCGACAACTTCTTCTGAGGATCGTGCAATAGTGATCACAAGCAAAAGAAATCGACGGAAAACAGCCCCAGAAATCGCTGCAGAAATCAATGCAGACCGTCCAAAGTCAATAAGCGTAACAACGGTCAAACGCCGCTTGTACAAAGCAGGTTTGTACGGACGAATTGCAATGAAAAAACCGTTATTGCGCAAACAGAATAAGCGGAAACGCTTAAACTGGGCTCGTGAACACCAACATTGGACAGTTGAACAGTGGAGTAAAGTCTTGTGGACCGATGAGTCAAAGTTCGAAATTTTCGGGTCCAGAAAACGTGTTTTCGTTCGGAGATCTACAGGTGAGCGTGCGGCAGAGCAATGTATTGTGTCTACGGTTAAACATGGCGGTGGTTCCGTGATGATCTGGGGTTGTTTTGGTGGTACGGTCGTGGGTGATATTGTGAAAATTGAGGGAATACTAAGGAAAGAGCAGTATCGAAACATTTTGGAGACCAACGCTATTGCTTCAGGATTAAGACTTTTGGGTAGGAATTTTGTATTCCAGCAGGATAATGACCCCAAGCACACATCCAAAATATGCAAAGACTATTTGCAACTCTTGGAAGCGGAAGGATCCATCGAAGTTATGAAATGGCCTCCCCAAAGCCCCGATCTAAATCCAATAGAGTTATTGTGGGAGGAACTTGATGGGAGGTCCGGAAAGCAGTACCAACATCGGAGGCTGATTTGTGGAGGAAACTGCAGGAAGCTTGGCTCCGCATAACACCGGATACATTAGCAAAACTAATTGCAAGAATGCCGCGATTATGTGCTGCCATTATAAAAAACAAAGGAGGTCACATAGATGAATCGAAAATTTAAATATAATATGTAATTCTACTGCCAGATACTGTAATTAGTTATGTATGTACATGTAATAAGTATATTTTCATTTTTTCACTAGTGCTTTTAATCATTTCTTCTAAATTTATGGGTGCCCAAATACTTATGAACGGTAGTGTACATGTTTTCTATTATTTTAATAACCACTTGTATGATAACTCTTTAACGTCATAACTCCAATTTTTTAAGAGAACGTCATGGTTTCTGAACAAATGCTTTGCTAAGATCTAAATAAAATCTTACACATTTTTTGAAAGTATCTAAATTATTATAAAGTGAGTTCAAAGATAATTCAAGAAGTGGGTCGACCCTTTCTAAAATCAAATTGAATGTTGTTTAACAAATTATATTTATCCAAAAAATGTTCAAGTCTTACAGAAACTAATTTTTAAGTGCCCTCGAAAATGTATTTAAAATAGATATAGGATGATGGTTGTCTGCTATTTCACTCGAACCAGTTTTTGATGTTAGCTTAATTTTAGCGATTTGTAAGCACTATAAAAGATTAATGTGCAATTAAATTATATATTAATTGTGTATGTAGTTCCAGAAACTGATTAACACAAGGATTAACTAAAGTTATCATTCATGTTTCACTTGATTCACTATGATTATTTTCGCAGGTATAGCGATATACCGTTCACCGTACATCAATATACAGATAAATTTATAATGGCTCATTTTCGAAGTGGGTCTCAAGATCAAGATGGAGAGTGGACATACACGCTCAAATTCTGCATAAATCAATTTACAACTAGCTATTCCAAGGAAGAAATTCTTTATGACCCATTTTTCAAGCATAAAAATAATAATAATTAAGAGAATTTTTGATAAATGATTAATTAACTGAGAACGTCGGCAAGTAAATGCCCCAGATTTGACTCTACTAGATTTCTTTTTGTTTGGATATTTGAAAGACAAAGTCTCTAGCAACATATTTTGATGGAATTGGAGCACTCAATAACAGAAGCAATACACAACATAAACATGGACGTGTTACAAAATATTTTTACCATTATGAGATGAGTGGATTTATATTCACAGCTTGATGGTGTCATTTTGAACACTTGCTATAGTTCTACAACATTTGTATTAAATAGTATTTATAAGTTGTTTTTAAATAAAGTCTAAGGTAATTTTATAATAAACATTACAAAAGTATGAAATCTTTTCTTTCCTTCTTCCATACGACATTCAGTTATTTATCTCTAAGAGCTCTCAAATTATCTTTAATAGTCAACAAATCCATGCTAACTATTTAGTGTTGTCAATTTAATTTTCTTTTTCTTCCTATGGACATTTGAAATTACATATATGTTTTCACCTATTTCTGATTCTTTCGTTATTATTTTACTTAGAAAAGACTGATAATTCATGTTATAACATATTTATATTTCAGATATGTAAAGCATAACAAGAAGAATATATTAATAGAAAAGGATGAAGTTATCGGGTGGAGAAGAAAATATCTGACAACAATAAAACATTACAGGGATGAGGGTCCCCCAATATTTTACCTAGACGAGACATGGTTAAATGAGGGACACACAAAGGAAAAATCTTGGATTGATGCAAGTATAGCAAGTGCAAAACAAGCTTTTGTTGATGGATTATCAACAGGATTAAAAAGCCGTAGTGGTAAAGGCTGGCGATCAATAATACTCCACATTGGATCTGAATTCGGATTTGTGGAGGAAGGACTGTTGCTGTTTGAAGGTAAAAAAAACAGCTGATTGCCATGATGAAATGAATGATATTATTTTCGAGGAATGATTTGAACAAGTATTGCCTAGGTTGCCAGATGATAATGCTCTTATCATAATGGACAATTCATCATATCGTTCACGCAGCGTAGAAAGTCTTCCAACTTCTTCATGGACTGGTTACATTCCAAAAATATTGAGTATAATGCAGAAATGTTACGTGCTGAATTATTGCATTTAGTACGTCTTCATAAGGAACTATATAATATATATGCAATTGATCAAATGGCAATTGTTGCAAATAAAACTGTATGGATGTTACCACTGTATCATTGTGTGAATCTGATTAGTTGTACTGCTAATGTTTCTATATTTATAATCTTTGTTGTATTTTGATGGAGTTTTATAATCAATTTTAACAGTAGTTTATATTTTACCTTGAATTTCACAAATAAATTTGATATGAATGTCAATAATGTATGGCTTATAAATATATATATATAAACAGTCTCGGCATTGGCTAGTCTTATTAAGTAGAAATTTAAGTATTCCGTACGTGTAGTTTCCATATATTGAATGGAAACTTGCCTACTAGTATTTTGAAATAACTTTACCAAAACAAGCAAGTAAAGCAAAATACCCATGAATGTATATGTATAAATTAAAGTGTCAGATGCTAATTTTTAACAAAAGGGGGCAAGTTTGAAATTAAATCGGTTCTAATGGATACTTTATACAAAATCATAATTAAAACTGAACAATAAACGTTTGGCATATTATATATTTAAATTCATAAACAAGTAAAACCTTATGTATGTGTCTGTCAAATATGATTCTAGAAATTCTTATAATCAAATCAAATAAAATGCTTCGTCAAAAAATATGGTAATAGACTACATCCAGATGTGTAAGGGGGTGATTTGATGAAGACAACGCCTAAAGTGCATCGTCGTCCAAAATATAACAAATCAATGAATTTAATGACTACATTTAACTAATCATTTTTTATTTACAAGAACAAGAATTATGTAAGGAAACTTTTATTGGAAAATTTCATTCATATTCAAAGTTAGTTAATCTAGTATATGTTTCTCTTGAGTCTTGCATGATTGCGTAAACCCCAACAAAAATGAGGAAACGATTAAAAACTAAAAGCGGACAGTAGAAATAAAAATTGAAGTATTTAAACAAGTGCAGTTGAAACTAGATGTAGACAAAATCGAATAAAAGTTTAATGGGGGATTTTGTTGCGTTAGTTTGGTAACATAAACGAAATTAAACTGAGGCTACTAAACAGTACAGTTTACGTTTGTATGGTTAATTGTTTATGTAAAATAAATTTCATTGGAAATTGATTTATTTGTAGACGTTCTATGAATGAATTAACGCTTTTCCATATCTATCCTGGCATGTAAGTATAAGGTAAATTATAAGTAAAAATTGTACTTTTGATGGATATTTAATTCGCATATGTATAAATATAAATTGTTAATATGTTCCAAGTCTGTTTAAAATGCCTTTATTTTCTAAAGGTCATTATTTAAAAGAAACGTAATTCACCCGGTTACCTTTCGTAGGCGTACATAGTTTTAACACTTTCACTATGAGCCGCCACTGCGCTTTAGTCAAAATTGTCTTACACTGTAATTTCAAAAAAAAGGTCTTATGGTGCTATCTATCTGTAATTAATAAAATTTCATTGATTCTGCCATCTTATGGTTTATCAAAGAAACTGTATGAATGAGCAACCTACAATGTTCATTCTATTCAGATAAATAGAACTTAAGATTAGTAAATTCGAATTACGTTATGATGTACGTATTATTAATGAATTTTAATATTTTATAGTTCTTATTTTTAAATTATTTTGTTTAATTGTTGTTTAAAATAATTAGAGAAACAAAATAGTGTAAACAAGTAGGATGATGGTGCAAAAACATTAATTATTATTATCAATATATAATAATATGTTAAACAAGAATATAATAATTAAATTAAATTTACTTTAAAATGTCTTGTAATTATGCTGATGGTTTATCACCTTATGAAGACAAGGGTGTTCTTGGTATTCCTGAGGTAAAAATGTATTATTTTAAAAAAGAAGGAAATTACTTTAATAACGATATTAGCATTTAAAAGATATATTTTTAGAAATTTAATTCAGCTGAAGATGTCGAGTCGAAATGTGCACAATTAGCGGAATTGATTAAAAATTCAAGACATGTTGTAGTGCATACTGGGGCTGGTATAAGTACTAGTGCTGGTATCCCCGACTTTCGGTATATTCCATTTATACTATTTATTTGTTTTTAAATATTTAATTTTAGAGGGCCAAATGGCGTGTGGACACTTGAAAAGAAGGGCTTGAAACCTAATATAAATATATCTTTTGACGATGCTGTCCCAACTAAAACACATATGGCTCTAAAGAAACTCATTGAGGATGGTTATGTTCGATATGTAGTCAGTCAAAATATAGATGGATTACATTTAAAGACAGGTATTTCTAGAGAAAATATAGCTGAATTACATGGCAATATGTTCATTGAACAATGTAATACATGTGATAGGTAAGTTTAAAAGCAAATATTTACTTTCTTTATACAAAAACATGTATTTACAGACAATTTATCAGAACTTCTGCAACTAAAACTGTCGGTCAAAAAAGCTTAGATATTAACTGTCCAAGGCAACAAATATCAGGTAGAGCTTGTCGTGGAAAATTATGTGATACTATTTTAGATTGGGAAGATAATCTACCTGATTCAGATTTGAAAATGGCTGAATTGCATTCTAGGTAAATTTAGATATTTACCACACTAAATTACTATATAATTCAAATCAGTGTTGCAGATCTTAACATTTGTTTAGGTACAACTTTACAGATAGTTCCAAGTGGTAATTTGCCACTTAGTTGTAAAAAATATGGAGGGAAATTAGTTATAGTCAATCTACAGCCAACAAAACATGTAAGTGTTGTATATTTCATGTACCTATTATTAGAAAGATATTGAATATGTAAATAAATATTTAGATATTATAAATATTATTACGTTCTTAAATTCATCATGCATTATTTTTAGGATAAAAAAGCTGATTTAATAATTAATGCATATGTTGATGATGTTATTGGAAAAGTTTTGAAAAAACTTGGATTAGAAATACCAGACTATAATACAGAAATAGATCCTACTAAATTGGATAATCTACATGGTGGTTGTAGGTTACTAGAATGGACTATTAGGAAATCATATATAGATGATGCACAAAATTTGTATGATATATATTGCAAAAACAAAAGAAGAAAAATTATTAAAGAAAATAAGAAGGAGAAAAATAAAAAAGAACTAGATGAGCCAAATGTGGAACATTTTAACAATTACTGAATTTAGCTTTATGCAATTATATTACAATTTATTAAAGAATTCTATCATATGTGTTGTAGAAACTACTTTTTGCTTGTAAAGTAATTTTGTTTCTGAAATTTAGTCTATTGAGATTTCATTTCCTAGGTTTTTTTCACATTTTAGAAATTATTTGATATGTTTTAAGACAAATTCATATACATTCTGCTTTTCTATTAACAATAATCTTTTCTAATTATTTACATAAATTAATTGAATGTGTCTTTAGTCAAATTCATACAAAATTAATAACTGAGTTTACTATATAAAGGGAATGAGAGTAGTTAGAAACTAAATCTTTAATTAGCAGTCACATTTACCTAACTAATATTATATAAACTGTTTCTATAAGAAACGGTTAATTGTGTGTATGCAATAAGGTTTTTTTTTAATAATATCAATATTATATTCACAATCAACCATATATGTATCAAATTATATTTCTTTGAACAATTATGTAATTCTTTTAATTATGTTAATATAATGAATAATCAACATGCCTCCCTCTCACGTCCAATGAATTGAACGAAAAAGCGAGAATGCATCTGTCTCGCAATGTCGATAACTAAGTTACCAGAGCGTATAGACAGATGGCACTGCATCACGGCTATTTGCCAATTAAAAGAATGTTAAAAGGAATCATTCTATTATTAATAACACCCTATCTACTACATATGTTTCATGGATTGAGCAATCATCAGGCAGATTCTGTGTTATTAATGAACGATTCCTTGATAGCGTCTATCATATCATTACGATACAGAAAAATAGTGATTATTCACTATTTTATATTAATAATAGAATGATTCCTTTTAACATGTTAATATAACATTGCCAAAGTTATTTTAACTTTAATGAAAATAATCCTGGCAAATTATCGTGTCAAAGTAAATAAAGTATTTAGATGTATATCTTTTATAGAATCCGATATTTAGACACTTCGTAAGAACAAATTTTATTTGACTACTTAAAACAAATACATTATGCAGATTTAGAGACACATTTTATAATCCATTATTTTGGTAATCTGGAGAAGGAAAGTTCTAATATCAATTTTGATCCATTTTCGCTTCCTCTTTTGACTTAGTTTAGACTTACGACTTTTATCAATATGAACTCCATTTATTTTACTAGCTAAAATAAACACTTTCCGGCATTTCAACTATTTGTCGTCTGTAATTATTATTATTATATTATCTTTCATGTATCGGTGCAATAGAAGTTCATTAAATGCATTCTAAAAATAAGTACTTAGATATAAATATCATACAATGTACAGAATTGTATAGTCTTTAATTGTTTTTATTATTGAAGCAAAATATATTATCATTTACCAAACCTGAATATGAATTAAACTCAGAGTGAATTCCCTTGTTGACAACTATTACCAATTTTTGTCCATTTTTATTTAAAATATCTTCAGTTCCGAAACTTATCTACAGATTCAAGCATAGTTATATACATGGTTGTTTTCTTCAAATTCGTATTAAAGAAAAATAAGTTGTGATAATAGAAAAAAAATTAAAATTTAAATAAAATTCAGATGTGGACATTTATGTTTAATTTTAAAGTATGTATACATTTCAATTTCTTACCTATTCTGGTTTTCTTGCATTTTTTAGCGTTCATACTATCAATATAATTAATTAAAATTATAACAAGATATCAAAAATGTTCTGTTCAAAGTTTTTTTTACATTAGTTATGCATGTATCATTCTTTTGAAATAATGTTCATGTTCAAAGTTAGAAAGGCGCCTAAAATAATTACTGCTTCTGCCAATAACGCGCTTATTTTTTCTTTATAAAACTATTATCTTTTCATATGAAAGAATTACATATTAACTAATCTAGAATATGGAAACACGATACAAGCCATTATAAATGCTTATTGTGTTATATATTAAAATGCCTACAGGTACTGCTCTCTTATATCAAATAAACTGGCGCATGGACAGTTAATGTAGAAACTTTTTAGATTTTTAAAGTTCTTCATAGAGAAAAACGATTATGTTTGTTGATAGTCTTCAAAACTTTTGGCAATATTGATACTTGATTTCTGTGTCGTACACGCATCGGTAACTTGGTGAGCTCCTAGCATATTGGAGTGTCTTGGAACGTCTTGGAACTGTACCGAAGAAATGGTTATGTTATATATGGATTGCGATTTATGAAGATAAGGATAATCTTACCTTCATTAATGTAAACTCCAAAATCTCGATAGTTGTATTTTCCTGGAAAGCACCAAAAATATAACAGTTTAAGACGTTTTTTATTACTGCTTATATTTGAAAGTTATTTACATTTTCCTTATTCAACATTTAAATGGTTACCATTATTGAAAAAGATTAAGATTTCCTTTACAGTAGTTTCTTTGCTTTGTCTGAAATTTACATTGCGTGTAAATGTTTAGATCTGTTAGGTGAAAATAATTATTTTGTGTTGATAGAAACGTATATTTTTAAAGATATTTCTAGATTAGATTATTTGACAATTGATATAAAATAGAATTCACAAACGATGCTTATAAACAAAATAAACGTTTTTTTTTAAAGCAATCAAGCGTAAAATTGTATAAACTCTCATACATGAAACTATTTCATTTATTTTATTCGTTTTTTCACAAGATCATAAGCGCAAGTAGTCTAGTAAACATATTTTGTACATGCTATAAAAAGAAGGTATTGGATTATTAATGTTGCTAAACGCAATATCAATTCTAGTTAACTACAAGTATTCTTTGAGAAATATAAGTATCGTGAGAAACAAAAATCTGGAAGTCCGTTCCATTCAATATTTTACAATACACAGGTTGTGTATTGTAAAATAAACAACATGTGTAAGACTAACTAATTTGATGTGTTTTTCTCTAAATGTATTTATCTGATAACCGAATCTTAAATATAATGATTACAACTTGATGTTCGTTTTAATATTTGCATGAACACTAAAACCTTATATTTTAAGCTTTTGGTAGTAATGTATATTTATTAAACAAATTTTATTCATTACAGTGTAACACATATAATTTATTTCATATACCCTTCACAGGCCTTTAACATTAATGCAATACATTACAATTAATTTACCTATCATTTCTTAAATACAAACTGCCTTTTTGCAATTAAACTTCTTCTGCAAAAAGTACTTCCACAACAGACAATACTTCACACAGTGCAAAGTCAACAACTAGAATTAGTCGAGGTAGACGTGGAAGCAGAAAATTTAGTCAAAATAGAGTTCCTGGAAGTATTTCTATATTTGTCAATTATTTTGTCGTTTTTCACTTTCATACAATATTAATTTTTTATACATCATGAAATAATTTCTATTTGGAGTGATTATCTTTTTCCATTCCTCCATTTTCTATCAAATTCTTCTCATAGGTATTGTTTGTAGAGTAATCTTTCATTTTTTTTCTTTATCGTTTTTAATGTTTTTAATTTTCTATTTGTTTCTTAAAACTGTTTCTACATTTAAGAAATAATGAAAAATCAAATATATAAACTAACAAACATTAATCCTTAGAAAAGCAACAACAATTAACAAAATTTCATTATGACTAATATTGAACAAACCCCTGGGTTCGCAGTATGTACAGCCTCGTCGGAGAGGCTGGACAGGTGCAAATTATAGTTCCTGTATATTTTAACGTAGGAAAACGATTTAGAAATTTATTTACACCCGTTGCAGATAACATTCCGCCTTTGCGAAGCATATTCGCGTCAATCACATGATGCAAGCTATCGGCAACGCCTGAATGCGTTCGCCTCCCCTCCTCAACAGTTTCTGTCACTTAATTGGATGATTGTTCAATCTTAATTATGACTATATTCATACGCTAAATCGAAAATACAGTTCTGATATGCAACTTTCGGAAAACAGTATTTTTATGACGATCATTTCGAATCTCATGGTATATAGTATAAGATAAATTCATATCAAAACGTGATTTTTATATTTAAACATTATTAAAAATATTAAAATTTTTTCTATAATTAGTATTTAATTTATATACATAAGTATGTTAACAGAAAATAAATTTAGGTATGGAATTAACTTACCTTAAAAGAGAGGTACGCTTGGGTCAGGCCGGGTGCCGGCTTATTAACCCGGTCTGATCCAATGCGCGATAAACGTATCCCGCACCTTCCCTAAGGACGGATGTTCCCCGGATGCTGCTGCTGGATACGAAGATTTAATGTCTCCGTAAAAACAAGTAATCATAAATTAGTTCACGCGTCGCTATCTTGGATGGTCAATGACATAAATAATATATGTCTATATATATATATATATATACAGAATAAATAATTTATATTTTAGCATGTCTGTTAGTGACTACAGTAATATAACAAATAATATATTAAATATTAATTCTCAAGAAAATGTCGAAACAATCAGCTACTCCGGAGATGATGAACGGACATACCAAGGAACAGAGAGTGTCATACAAGAAGACGGCTCTCAAGGTATGTCCGTTTTTTAACTCAATTACTGGGCGTGATACAGGTACAATTGCAGGAAATGACGGAACCCGAGGCAATGTTAAAATTCCAAAACCAGGTACTATTTTCTGACACTTTGAACGAGGAAGAGCAGATGGTAGTCAAATTCATACAAAATTAATAACTGAGTTTACTATATAAAGGGAATGAGAGTAGTTAGAAACTAAATCTTTAATTAGCAGTCACATTTACCTAACTAATATTATATAAACTGTTTCTATAAGAAACGGTTAATTGTGTGTATGCAATAAGGTTTTTTTTTAATAATATCAATATTATATTCACAATCAACCATATATGTATCAAATTATATTTCTTTGAACAATTATGTAATTCTTTTAATTATGTTAATATAATGAATAATCAACATGCCTCCCTCTCACGTCCAATGAATTGAACGAAAAAGCGAGAATGCATCTGTCTCGCAATGTCGATAACTAAGTTACCAGAGCGTATAGACAGATGGCACTGCATCACGGCTATTTGCCAATTAAAAGAATGTTAAAAGGAATCATTCTATTATTAATAACACCCTATCTACTACATATGTTTCATGGATTGAGCAATCATCAGGCAGATTCTGTGTTATTAATGAACGATTCCTTGATAGCGTCTATCATATTACGATACAGAAAAATAGTGATTATTCACTATTTTATATTAATAATAGAATGATTCCTTTTAACATGTTAATATAACATTGCCAAAGTTATTTTAACTTTAATGAAAATAATCCTGGCAAATTATCGTGTCAAAGTAAATAAAGTATTTAGATGTATATCTTTTATAGAATCCGATATTTAGACACTTCGTAAGAACAAATTTTATTTGACTACTTAAAACAAATACATTATGCAGATTTAGAGACACATTTTATAATCCATTATTTTGGTAATCTGGAGAAGGAAAGTTCTAATATCAATTTTGATCCATTTTCGCTTCCTCTTTTGACTTAGTTTAGACTTACGACTTTTATCAATATGAACTCCATTTATTTTACTAGCTAAAATAAACACTTTCCGGCATTTCAACTATTTGTCGTCTGTAATTATTATTATTATATTATCTTTCATGTATCGGTGCAATAGAAGTTCATTAAATGCATTCTAAAAATAAGTACTTAGATATAAATATCATACAATGTACAGAATTGTATAGTCTTTAATTGTTTTTATTATTGAAGCAAAATATATTATCATTTACCAAACCTGAATATGAATTAAACTCAGAGTGAATTCCCTTGTTGACAACTATTACCAATTTTTGTCCATTTTTATTTAAAATATCTTCAGTTCCGAAACTTATTTACAGAATCAAGCATAGTTATATACATGGTTGTTTTCTTCAAATTCGTATTAAAGAAAAATAAGTTGTGATAATAGAAAAAAAATTAAAATTTAAATAAAATTCAGATGTGGACATTTATGTTTAATTTTAAAGTATGTATACATTTCAATTTCTTACCTATTCTGGTTTTCTTGCATTTTTTAGCGTTCATACTATCAATATAATTAATTAAAATTATAACAAGATATCAAAAATGTTCTGTTCAAAGTTTTTTTTACATTAGTTATGCATGTATCATTCTTTTGAAATAATGTTCATGTTCAAAGTTAGAAAGGCGCCTAAAATAATTACTGCTTCTGCCAATAACGCGCTTATTTTTTCTTTATAAAACTATTATCTTTTCATATGAAAGAATTACATATTAACTAATCTAGAATATGGAAACACGATACAAGCCATTATAAATGCTTATTGTGTTATATATTAAAATGCCTACAGGTACTGCTCTCTTATATCAAATAAACTGGCGCATGGACAGTTAATGTAGAAACTTTTTAGATTTTTAAAGTTCTTCATAAAGAAAAACGATTATGTTTGTTGATAGTCTTCAAAACTTTTGGCAATATTGATACTTGATTTCTGTGTCGTACACGCATCGGTAACTTGGTACGCTCCTAGCATATTGGAGTGTCTTGGAACGTCTTGGAACTGTACCGAAGAAATGGTTATGTTATATATGGATTGCGATTTATGAAGATAAGGATAATCTTACCTTCATTAATGTAAACTCCAAAATCTCGATAGTTGTATTTTCCTGGAAAGCACCAAAAATATAACAGTTTAAGACGTTTTTTATTACTGCTTATATTTGAAAGTTATTTACATTTTCCTTATTCAACATTTAAATGGTTACCATTATTGAAAAAGATTAAGATTTCCTTTACAGTAGTTTCTTTGCTTTGTCTGAAATTTACATTGCGTGTAAATGTTTAGATCTGTTAGGTGAAAATAAATATTTTGTGTTGATAGAAACGTATATTTTTAAAGATATTTCTAGATTAGATTATTTGACAATTGATATACAATAGAATTCACAAACGATGCTTATAAACAAAATAAACGTTTTTTTTTAAAGCAATCAAGCGTAAAATTGTATAAACTCTCATACATGAAACTATTTCATTTATTTTATTCGGTTTTTCACAAGATCATAAGCGCAAGTAGTCTAGTAAACATATTTTGTACATGCTATAAAAAGAAGGTATTGGATTATTAATGTTGCTAAACGCAATATCAATTCTAGTTAACTACAAGTATTCTTTGAGAAATATAAGTATCGTGAGAAACAAAAATCTGGAAGTCCGTTCCATTCAATATTTTACAATACACAGGTTGTGTATTGTAAAATACACAAGATGTGTAAGACTAACTAATTTGATGTGTTTTTCTCTAAATGTATTTATCTGATAACCGAATCTTAAATATAATGATTACAACTTGATGTTCGTTTTAATATTTGCATGAACACTAAAACCTTATATTTTAAGCTTTTGGTAGTAATGTATATTTATTAAACAAATTTTATTCATTACAGTGTAACACATATAATTTATTTCATATACCCTTCACAGGCCTTTAACATTAATGCAATACATTACAATTAATTTACCTATCATTTCTTAAATACAAACTGCCTTTTTGCAATTAAACTTCTTCTGCAAAAAGTACTTCCACAACAGACAATACTTCACACAGTGCAAAGTCAACAACTAGAATTAGTCGAGGTAGACGTGGAAGCAGAAAATTTAGTCAAAATAGAGTTCCTGTAAGTATTTCTATATTTGTCAATTATTTTGTCGTTTTTCACTTTCATACAATATTAATTTTTTATACATCATGAAATAATTTCTATTTGGAGTGATTATCTTTTTCCATTCCTCCATTTTCTATCAAATTCTTCTCATAGGTATTGTTTGTAGAGCAATCTTTCATTTTTTTTTCTTTATCGTTTAATTTTCTATTTGTTTCTCAAAAATGTTTCTACATTTAAGAAATAATGAAAAATCAAATATATAAACTAACAAACATTAATCCTTAGAAAAGCAACAACAATTAACAAAATTTCATTATGACTAATATTGAACAAACCCCTGGGTTCGCAGTATGTACAGCCTCGTCGGAGAGGCTGGACAGGTGCAAATTATAGTTCCTGTATATTTTAACGTAGGAAAACGATTTAGAAATTTATTTATACCCGTCGCAGATAACATTCCGCCTTTGCGAAGCATATTCGCGTCAATCACATGATGCAAGCTATCGGCAACGCCTGAATGCGTTCGCCTCCCCTCCTCAACAGTTTCTGTCACTTAATTGGATGATTGTTCAATCTTAATTATGACTATATTCATACGCTAAATCGAAAATACAGTTCTGATATGCAACTTTCGGAAAACAGTATTTTTATGACGATCATTTCGAATCTCATGGTATATAGTATAAGATAAATTCATATCAAAACGTGATTTTTATATTTAAACATTATTAAAAATATTAAAATTTTTTCTATAATTAGTATTTAATTTATATACATAAGTATGTTAACAGAAAATAAATTTAGGTATGGAATTAACTTACCTTAAAAGAGAGGTACGCTTGGGTCAGGCCGGGTGCCGGCTTATTAACCCGGTCTGATCCAATGCGCGATAAACGTATCCCGCACCTTCCCTAAGGACGGATGTTCCCCGGATGCTGCTGCTGGATACGAAGATTTAATGTCTCCGTAAAAACAAGTAATCATAAATTAGTTCACGCGTCGCTATCTTGGATGGTCAATGACATAAATAATATATGTCTATATATATATATATATATATACAGAATAAATAATTTATATTTTAGCATGTCTGTTAGTGACTACAGTAATATAACAAGTAATGTATTAAATATTAATTCTCAAGAAAATGTCGAAACGATCAGCTTCTCCGGAGATGATGAACGAACATACCAAGGAGCAGAGAGTGTCATACAAGAAGACGGCTCTCAAGGTATGTCTGTTTTTTAACTCAAATACTGGGCGTGATACAGGTACAATTGCAGGAAATGACGGAACCCGAGGCAATGTTAAAATTCCAAAACCAGGTACTATTTTCGGACACTTTGAACGAGGAAGAGCAGATGGTACTGAGTTGCTTACCGTTTTGGGCAGCGACTTCATTCCAGAAGTTCTCTACAGACTAGCGGAGGATTTACGAGAAGGGTTGTTAGAGAATTTGTCCGAGCTGCCGACGTTACTGGAGACTTTTACCAACAAGTGGAGAAAATACGTCGTCGATTGCGCGTCAGGGGCACAGTTTTCGCCATCGCGTTACATCGCGATCCAGACCTCCCCATCCACATCGTCCACACATGTCCCTGGAACTACTACTGCTGTCGGTGTTACAATACCGGAGTCCACCGGAGGTTTATCAGGACTTCTGCAGTGGCAAGCACTACTAGTAGCGACTGGAACCGTATCCTCGAGTATCTCTGTACAGAAGGACGACTATTACATTACCTTTGTAGCGAACCTTCCTATTACGAGAGACTACGTGGAATTAAATTTATTCCCGACTTGCGATTACCTGTCACAAAATCCGAAGAACAGGTGGAGATCGGCCGGTGTGAGGTTGAAAGCTTGTTCGATATCCGAGGATATGGCCCAAATCAACAGCGTCATCGACACCATCTCCAACCGAATACGCGGCAGTCCAACCCTCCACGTAAAGCAGGGCTCGAGGAGCTGGAGCAATTAATTTTAAACAACATAACTGTGTCGTGAATTACATCGAAGTTGGGTGTATTTAACCCATGATAGAAAAATATATACATTTTCATTATGTAATATAAAAAACATTTAAAATTTGTGTTTAAAAAGCTTTTTATTTGTTAACTGGGCTTGATGAACATATAAAAAAATCCTTACAAGGTAATATGAAATATTACAGTAATTCAAATAGAATGTTTCGTTTTCTTTTAACAGAATAAATGTCCTGAAGAAAATGAATAAATTTAGACTTTATTCTATGTAATTTTGTGACGCAAAAATGACTTATGCAGACATATTAGGTAGGTAATTGCACACACATTTGTGTATTAAAAAAATCAAAGCTAATAGTAATATATCATATATTTTGTTGTATACAAATTCTTTTAAAGCTGCTAGGAAAGTATAATTGTGCTTAATTCGAAATGAAAATATAAAAATATCATAAATTAATGTATAAATAATTGATGACAAACATTAACAACGTACAAAAAAAATGACCTAAATGACCAACAAAATATGTGAATCTGCAAGTTACATGTATATCTAGTAAATTAGAAATTATTTCATAAAAATGTTAATATGAACTTTATTATAATTATTATTTAACTTTAACTATTAAACGTTGTAGAATCACACATTAAGCTGAGAAACTTAGAAAACATTAAAATGTTTTCCTATGTACTGCACGTTGCCCTTCTTCGTCATATTCTCGCTTAGTTACCCACATTTTCTTAAATGTATCCAAAGCAGCTAAAATAGAGCCACCGATCCATGTTGAATACAATCTTTCTTGTGGAGCCGAAATCTAGAAGCAAGAAAGTTTACTTATTGCAAACTGCCCTTAATTTTATACGCAATTAATATTTAAATAAGGTAAACATCTTAATATTTAATCTTGATGAAATATCTCAATACTGACGTGACTTTGCTGCAAATTCATCAAATATAAATTAACTAGCTTTAGTTAGTTTAACTCCACCTCATTGGATTTAGACGAGCAGGTGAATGCATGTTGTATTTACATTTTTAAGGCATTTGGTATAAATATCATTCTAGTATCGTCAATAAGTTGTATTCCACAGCACCCTAATTTTTTTTCATGTAATCATATTTCATTTTTAGACAACAGTATGTGTTGCATCTTCTCAATTGCTTGATTTATTAGGTGTCATCATCAAGGTTCTAACTTAGCCCCTGTTATTCAGCACTTACAAGTATATTAAAAAAAATTGCTGTTTGTTTATCATATCAAAATCTACTACAGTATTTTAATTATTAACAACTATAGCATTGCAAAGTGATATAGATAGGATTAGTAATTGATTGTTTAATTTGTACATAAATGTCTCCGAATGTAATGCTACGACTTGCACATGCGTAACTTGTCCTGTTCTGTTTGAATATACTTAATTTTCTATTAAGCTGAATCATTTAGAGCAAATTAAGAACTCATCTGCATTTTTATGCCAGTTTTGTTCAATATATGCTGAAATTTATAGTCTTGAACTATATGTTGTTTTCCGATATGTTTGTATTTAATTTTTATATGTTTTAATGGTCTGACCTTGCCTAGAATATGCATGCTTACTCCCTCACCTCTACCCTAAACTGGCCCATAACAAAACTGACTTTGCTGAATTTATTTGCCATTAAATTTCATTGTTTGATAGCTCATCTCTAATCACATAAGGTTGATATATAACTCCTTTCTATATTAATTTTCGTATTCTGTATACGTATTTCGACAATTAAGTTATCATCATCAGCAGTTAATTAAACAGTGTCGCACCTGGAAAACTACGGCAAACGCTCGCACGAAACAATTTCCGTACACGATCTGTACCGTTGAAAGCCAAAACGCACACTTGCACAGAATACGAAAATTAATGTGGAAAGGGGTTATATATCAACTACAGTCTCTCTCAAAATACCAGTTTATCTCTATATGTACATCGACTTTTTAATTATAGGGCTGTAGGTTGTCTACAAAACCGTCTATATTTATATAATATGCAAAAATTTCTACAAATGATCATCAATCTTACACACACACACACACTCATTTTATGAACGTTTACGGCATCTAAATTTCATTTCCACCATACTACTACAATTCAGGAAGTACTGGATTTATGCAATACATTAGAGTGAGGCAAATCAATTTGTTTTGCAATGTATTATATGAAATAAATTTAGTTTAAACAGTATGAAGACATTCCATATTTGTTTAAGTCTTACCTTAATTTGTACATCTTTTGGAGAAATTTTCTTTATTTCAGATAGTAACCTATCACCAAAACCCTGCAAAAAACCAGAAATTAGACAATTTAATACTAAATGTTCCTATTACAACTGTACTTTAAATAATGTTGAGCCACCAGACAAAACGATATTTTTAAATAGCACCTTACGTAAATCTAAATCTGACTTTTGTATGGAAAACATCAACACTTCATGTAAACCTTCACATTCTTCACCTATTAAGTATGGTCTAAATAAAACTTCTGGGGCACGATATCTAGCAGGTCCAATTTTGATTGTATTACCATCTGGAAGTAAATAATTTATATGTTCTGTCTCTACTGATTCTTCCTTAATTGGGTTATTTGCTAAGTAACAAGCCTTTTCTTTAATAGTCTTCACTGTTTCGAATTCAGCAGTAGTTTTAAAATTAATACCTTCTTTACGTAATAATGACCTAAAGCATTAAGTAATATTATTATAATATAGTAAGTATTATTTACTAGTGTACTTTAAATATCTAGAAACATCTCGTCCTGCGATATCAATTCGCATTATACTATGGGGCATAGCAAATCCTTCATAAATAGGCACCGCATGTGTTACACCGTCTCCTGAATCTAACACTACTCCAGTGGTGCGACCAGTAGAGTATCTAATATTAAAAAATTAATATTTCTATTAATACATAATTGCAAAACATACAAACTTAATACAGCTTGCATTGAAATAAAAAGTGCTGGAACATTAAAAGATTCAAATAGAATTTCTGCTGATCTTTCTCTATTTGGCCTTGGATTTAACGGAGCTTCTGTCAGTAAAACCGGATGTTCTTCTGCAAAAGTACAGAGTTGTTCTTTGCTATAAATATATGTCCAAATTTTTTCCATGTCATTCCAATCGGTCACTATTCCATGCTCCATAGGATATTTTATTGTTAATAAACCTCTATGCTCTTCTGCAGTAGGTCCTATAAAAACATCACCTTCCAAGCCACCAGCCATAACACGAACATGTTTTGGTACACCAATACTATAAAACTCTTAGGTAAAATATATTAGTAAGACGAATATTTTACATACTAATTAGGAAATCGACATTTTGGGATTTGATCACCAGCAAAACCTGCTTTAATTACTCCAGATCCCTAAAACAATGTTAAAATACATTGTATTAATCAATGGCATGTATTTCAGATTTATATATTATGAATAATAGAAGATATTAAATCAACTTACATTGTCTATCACAACCGGCTGATTTACTATAACATCGTATGCTTCCATCATTAAAAATTTATTTTCACACCTATTACTAATGAAACTCCTAGGTTAACTTATAAATGTTAAAAAATTTGACTCATAGTTAATGTCAACTATGTTTATATTTTCATCACCAGATGGCGAAATTTCACAGACTGCCAACATAACGGAGACATAACTATATACAGTACGATAAAGATGATAGTGTTCGTAACCCGAAAACTGTTTGTAAAGTATAAGAATTTCACAATTATTTTTAATATCCCAGTTTCGTTGAGCATGGTCCATATTCTCAGTTTTCGAACTAGCTGGTATGAAATTCCTTCTATTCCATAGAAGAATTTTAAATTCCGACTCCATATTATGTATTATACATTTTAACATGTAGTTATTTATTGTAGTTCAAATTTACGTATTTCGATTCAAAGTTATGGACGTTTAAATTAACATTGATCGTTGAGAATTTTTGTTAAGTAACAGCAGTAGGAAGTTTTGTTTACCATGTTACATGTTCCACGTTGTCAGCAACAAAGTTATCAGATTTGTACAAGACACATCTAAAGTACCAATTGCATTAAAGCTTTAATTTGCTCATTGAAAATGTTAAAAATATGTTGATACGTTACCTGTCAGACTTATATATATCTTTCAAGTTGGGGAAAGCATTCTGTAATAGTTGATTGTTAATGTGAATTATTGTTTCAGTTGATAGCTGCATGTCTAAATTAAAGCAATTATGATTTTGTTTATTTGATCATATACTTTGATGCAACGGCATTCCATTTAATCAGGAATACTACAGAATTTTAACTAAGAATAATATTGCTGCAATTTTATGAAAATGTTTTATTTTAATAAACTATTCTACTGATGCGTCAACACTTTTTACATGGCCTAAATAACAATTTTGTATTAAACGTTTTGCAAGAAAAAATTATTTTTCAATTTTCTTGTATTGTCCTTATATCCATAAAAGGGGTTTGGCGAACGCTGCACTTACGGAAGTTTTTGTTTCGTGCCCTTCAGTAGAAAATATGATGTGAAAAAGGAAGCGGCGCGCGTTTGTAATCGAAGCTTATTTTTCGAACAGTCTTCTTCCCAGGTGGTGGTGCATTGTGCGTTTCGTATTCGTTCGGTTCTTGACTGAAAATCGATTGTTTTGTGAGTGGAGTTTTAAGACAACCAGAGGTGTGGTGAAAGAACTCCTAGGAAGACAGATTATAGCGATAGTCGATTTTGATTTCCAAGACGCTTTTGTGATACAGCTCTCGAAAGAAAAGGCTGGTTTCAACATGGTGCCATGGTTTTTTGAGGGTAATATTCCCCCCATGTATCGCCTCAATTAGAGGTGACATCTTGTGGGTGGCGTACTCGCCCAATCTAACGTCCAGTCTTTTTTAGTAGAGATATTTCAAGGCAGAGGTTTTTAAACATCCCGTCACAAACCTGTATTAGCTGAATAATTTTATTTGGCAAGAAAATATTTGGAACTTCAGAAATCCATTGCATCAATGTATAGAGAATGGTGGCCAAAGGATATTTTGTTTAACACTACATGATTTAAAATTTTAAATTATGTTCTTTTACTAACCAAAAATAATTTTGTCTGTCACCAATACTTCTTGTTTACTAGTCTTTAATGAAATTTAAATTTCTGCGCCCCCATCTTGTACTTTGTACATAATGTTACAAAACTGAAGATGCTTCCCAGGTCTGTTGAAATCATTCCAAACTGTATCAGAGTAAAAATACACAGTACATTACTTGAAACACTAATTTGCTTAACATTTAGATTGGCAGGATTGAAACATGTTTATATCCACTTTCGCAAATGTTTTAAACTCGAAAATTTCAGTAGTTACAGCAATAAAAGGAAGGAACTTTGGAGTAGAATAGGAACACTACGGCGTGGGATATTTCTCTAGATACATTGAGGTGCGCTAGGGTATTTGTAGATCAGAGTACTTGCTTAGAGAGCAGCTAAGTTTTATATTTTCTAAACAGTTATCTCTAATAACTTAAATACTTTCGTATTACTGATTATGCTAGTAGAATCCTTGACAATCGATTTACACCAGTTATATATTTTTTCAAAGCTTTCAACTAACTTATCCATGTAATTGAAGGAGAATATCAATCAAATGCTTCACTTTTTCAATATTTGGTGATAATTGCACTTATTTACAAAAATAAAATACATTTTTATGTGTTAAATACATGTTTTCATTGAATCACAATGATTTCTAATACACATCATCATTCAAATTGGAAAATTTCGAAAGTTCATGACAACATTCTCTACTCAACATGTCACGTTAGAATTAACATTTATATTAGAATATTATATATAATTTATAACAAAAAAATAAATTATTGTATTAAGATTGTTAAAGCTTTATATGTAATAAATATGACAAAATTTTATGTATGTGGTTATTTATGTTTGTTCAAAATAGAATAATAATGGTCTAACAAAATATTCGAATGGGACATATGAAATACTTTTGTTCCCTCTTCTTCATAGACTTGCTTAGAAATAAGTGCATCTTGGAATGTATTTAAGGAAGCTAAAATTGACCCTCCAATCCACACTGAATATAGCCTTTCCTTAGGTGCTGCAATCTGAAATTGTGCACAAAGGAAATTAATAAATGCATTAAATGTTTTTTTTTCATATAGACGACACTATAATAATTTTGCAAATTAAGCTTTATTGTGCCTGTTTCAAGTTGAACAATTGTAACGTTCTGAATCAAGTTCTTTTGAGGATAGTTACACACACTACAAATACAGATGAAAAAATTGCATTTTCAGTACCTATGAAACAGTAAGGTTTGGCAATTTGATAAACTGCATTAATAATTTAGTGTTAAACATTGATTTAATAAAATATTTTGTTCTTTGCCGATAGTTTACGAATTGTGATCTCAAATGATTTTCCTATATTTCTATGTAACCATCTTTCTGTAGATATAGAGAGAAACTATTCAAATACTATTAAATTTTGGTATAAAAAATGCAGATTGCTCTCAAAAAAATGACGTCATATATTATATTGACAATATTAGCAAGAGCTTATACATCGAATATATAGTAAAAAAATTTAAACATGGAATTATGACAAGTGATTAGACTTGCAATATTTATTCAAAATTTATTATTAATTATAGATATTCGAACTATAAAACCTTTGACATCAATGTTCCCTACTTTTAACTTATACAAATGAGTTATATATTTACAGTCCGTATAGGCATCAAAATATGACGGTATTTCGTTAAGATTAAACTGAAAGAAATATAACTTGTACGTTGTGCGATCATTTTTTAAGGTGGATATACATTTACTGTGTGATACTTGCTTCATAATTGCAGTCTCGATTAGATTTGCAATCGGCGGTTTAATCATACGTTACGTAGTAGAAAGGAGATGTTATCTTCACCCAATTGTACATTTGGTCACTGTACCACTTATATATTGGTAACGGACCTGTTTGACAAAATTTAATAATTTTGAGTAAAAATACATAATGATCCGCATCCTTTAAAATGAAACATAACCAAATGGAACGATCGTGTACTTAGGTTTAAAAAAACGATTCACTCGTGAATACGACAGAAAAATCTCGCCCAATAATATTGCGCACTTATTTGTATCATTTTGACAATTGTTATCGGAGAGCAATAGTTTTCAGGTATGTAGTATCTCCTTCATGTAATCACTCTCTAAGCGTCTCTATGTTTATTTCCTCACTAGACGACTCTATGGACTGTTGATGCGATGTTAAGTCAAGTTTTTTTATACAAGAGATTATTGCCCGGTTACTCTTACATATGTAAGATATCTTGCTAACCGCCACATTTATCCGTTCATATTAAGACGTTAAGTTAGATAGTGTTCCCCCAACGATTAATAATGACTTAACATCGAATATTTAATTGTTAAAGTTATTTCCTCCTTAACGAGAGGTCACCAGAGTCATATCTAAACTTTTATCATTTGTGGTCGCTAGCCTGTCGGCTAATATACACTTTGATTCAAAAGGATGGACGTAATTTCACTTGGCTACACTTTTCACACTATATGGTATATTTAAATTTTGTCAAATACATTTGGAAGAGATTGCTTTAAAGGTTCGAAAATTATGGCTAGCTTACTCCAGCGTTGCTTAGCTCTACTAACTGGGCATTTAATTTCTGGCTACTCAGATCTCCTGTGCTCGCCTTGTGCTTTTTTCCATGGGAATTTGGGAAAGATGTAGTTTACCTACCATCTATTCCCATAAAGTTTAATAATCTAAGAAACCATATCACAGTTGCAGTGAGTGTGAGATGAATTTAGCTCCTGTCTAGATGTTATCTGTGGAGCTGAAGGTGGCACATTGAACATCTATGAACTTTACTATCTGCTTCCGGGTTTCCGGGCTGGAACCGCGTCACTTGTATATCTGCCGACGTTTCGTACCTATTTGTATGGGACATCTTCAGGGCTGAACTACTGCATTGAAACTGAAAATGGGTACGAAACGTCGGCAGATATACAAGTGACGCGGTTTCAGCCCGGAAACCCAGAAGCAGATAGCATGGACCAGATCTATGAACTTTAATGCACATATAGTCAAATGAAATTTATAAAATTCAAGTAAAACACAAAGTTTAGAAAATATAGCCCATTGAAATTGTGTGCACCTATATAAATCACCTAGTACATAGAATGTACTGGGTGATATGCGTTTACACATGCTTAGAATATTATAACTTTAAAGTACATTATAGTCGTTATATGTTGTCTATTAATATTATAAAATAGAATGTCTACATTATCATTATTATAACAATGATAACAGTATATAATATATAAAACCGATATTCAGAGCAGTGACTGAAGTAAGATTCACAAATAATTAAGAACAAGATTCAAGCACTGAAAACAGTATTTAAGATTATTTTCATGGTTTTCAAAAACTACAGTACAGACACAGAATTATCTCATTAATATTTACTTGATATCCTCTAGACAAATTAAAGGATACTTTACATATACCTACGAAGTAGGGGAAACCAAGCATAAGAATTGCTTTGTCTTGACTATATGTTGGTTCTATGTATTGTTGTTCAAGTTCCTCAAACTTGTGTAGATATTGGAAAACTGTAGTTATAATCATCTTTGGCCCTTTGGAATGACAATACAAAAGTACAACTTCAAATCATTTAGCATATACATTACTTATATTAGGATACAGTGTTGTTCCTATCACAATAATTTACACTGCATATTGGTACTCTAATTCCTTATCTATTACATCTCCACATAACAACTCAACCTTTATTGTTTTTAAGAAATTGCTCTTTTAATTACTATATACATTATATAATTACTAAATATTAATGAACCCTTGAAACATTTTTTTAAATACCCTGAAATAATATTTACATTTAGCTGAGCCTTTTTTGGACATATAGATTTTAATTCAGAAAGTAATCGACAGCCAAATCCCTGCAATACAAAAAGTATATTTCCATATCTAAGTTTTATTGATTATATACTTTATACTTTAAATAGCGTTGATCCCCCAGAAAGTACTATATTTTTAAATAAAGTACTTCGCATATCTAAATCAGATTCTTCTATTGAATTACTAAGAATTTCATGTAAACCATTACATTCTCTGCCAAGAAAATCTGGTCGGAATAAAACTTCTGGTGCTCTATATCTAGAAGGTCCAACATCTATAATTTTACCGTCAGGTAATGTATAATTTAAAACTTCTCTTGCATTATTTTCTTCTTTAATAGGATTTTCACCTATGTAACATATATCTTCTTTAATTTTTTTTACAGTCTCAAAATCAGCAGAAGTATAAAAATTGATTCCCTCCTTTTTTAATAACATGCTGTAAAATAATTTCATTTACTCGAGAAAACAATGAATTTTCTAGAAAATATTACTGTAAATATTGAGTAACTTCTCGTCCAGCAAAGTCAATTCTTTTAATGCATTCAGGCATTGCAAAACCTTGATAAACGGGTACAGCACTTGTAACCCCATCTCCAGAATCTAAGACAACACCAGTGGTCCGACCTGTGGAATATCTATAAAGACATAACTAATATATTATTTAATAAAATACACTTACAATGTAAGAACTGGCTGTATTGAAATATATATTGCTGGTATATTAAAATTTTCAAAAAATATTTCTGCAACTTTTTCTCTATTTGTTCGTGGATTTAAAGGAGCTTCAGTAAATAATACTGGATGTTCTTCAGGAAATAAATTTAGTTGTTTATTGTACATATGCTGCCACACTCTTGTCATGTCATCCCAATCAGTAACAATACCATGTTTCATAGGATATTTAATTGATAATTTACTTAAATCATCAACAGAACCAATAAATGTTTCTTTTTTTAGATCGTTTATCTTCAGTCTTGCTATTCTATTAATATATTAACGTTGACTAATTTTAATAGAGTATGAGTAATGCATAATACATACCGGTTTTGTAGTATACATTGCGGGATTTTTTCCTTTGCTAGCCCTGCTTTTAATGTTCCTGAGCCCTAAAATATAAAATATTAGTATTACCTAAACTTTTATTTTGTTTTTATTACATTATCAATAATAACTGTTTGAGATGTGTTAATGTTCATAGTGTAATACAATGGTTAAAAAATAAGCTAACTATACGTATATAATTATGTTTTAATTTGTTTTCACAAAAGATAACCACACTGTTTCCAATATGACTTAAACACAACCCTTCGTGAAAAAACAATACGGGTAAAATATGTAAATTATCCGAACAAGCCGATAGGTGGTAAATGTATAAAACAAGGAAAACACTATATTATCGACAGTGGTTTTTGAGGTATATTTTACAATTTTACGAAAAGAGATAAGTAAAATTAATTTACATTATTACTGTTAGGCCTGTACTGAGATACTTTGGTTATTGTAATAGTAATGCAAGATTGCTACCAATTGCAAGTATGTAATAAGTTGAGTTATACTTATATATTTTAAGGTAGGCGTGAAGTTAGTGTCGCACAATTCGTTTAACGAAATAATGTAGGTAGTGTCACAGTCTCACTTGTTTTTTTTTAACTTTCGTTAGTTCTTGTTTCGCATTTGAATATATAAAATGCCTTCTAAAATACAAATTCGGCTAGCAGCTGATCGTGTTAATTATACAGTTGCTTTAAATGAAAGAATACCGAAAATATATACACCTGGACAAATTATTATAAAACAAAATGAATTTATGAGGTTTGTTTTCTCTGGAAAAAAGTTAGCATTGAGAATCATATTTTTGTTTTAGAGGACATGGAACCTACGAAGAAGATGGAGATTTAAAAGCTTCAGTAGCTGGTGTTAAGGAAGAAATTAATAAATTAATATCCATACGACCTTTGAAATGTCGATATAATGGTGAAACAGGAGATGTAGTTATTGGACGAATAACTGATGTGCAACAAAAACGATGGAAAGTTGATACTAATTCGCGTTTAGATTCTGTTTTACTATTATCCTCAGTAAATTTACCTGGTGGAGAATTGGTTAGTATAAATAAACATTTGCAGTCATTTATATGGTTTATTAAATTTTGTTTCATATTAGAGAAGAAGATCTACTGAAGATGAACATATGATGAGAAAGTATTTACAAGAAGGGGATCTAATAAGTGCTGAAGTTCAAAGTGTATTTTCAGATGGTTCTTTGTCATTACATACAAGGAGTTTAAAATATGGGAAAGTAAGAAATTTATTCATGTTTTTGGGTGATATTTTATACATCTTATTTAAAAGTTGTCACAGGGGGTATTAGAAAAAGTATCACCAACATTAATTAAACGAAGCAAAACAAGATTTTATACTTTACCAATTGGTGCAAGTCTTATTTTGGGTAATAATGGATATATATGGATAAGTCCGACAGTTAATTTGGAGGAGACATCTGTAGGTGGTTTTGTACAAAATTTAGAAGAAGTTATATCCAAGCCTGAACGGGAAACTATTGCAAGATTACGAAATTGTATACAGGCTTTAGCTCAATGTAAAATGATGCTATATGATACTAGTATTTTATATGCTTATGAAGAATCTTTAAAATATGATGTAAAAGAGTTACTTATACCTGAAGCAATTGTAGATGTTGGAATTCTAACACAAGAAAGAATCAGTATGCTAATGAATTCATAATTGCATAAATTCGGGGACTTTTTTAACATGGATCAATAAAGATTTTTATATAATTGTTTGTTTGTTTTTAAAACAGTGTTTTATCAGTTGTTGAAAATGTATAGCAACTATTCCTTTTTGGGTAAAATCAAAATAAAGTAAACATATTTTGTCAATTTATGCCGACTAGCACAGTTGTTTTCTTATACATTAATACACATATTTTATGTATTTTTGGATTCTGTTTTAAAACTAAATTAAATTTTTAATATTTTCAGTTTTATTTTAGCCATTTAAATGCAAAATGTTGCAAATCATATTTTTTATACTAAACCCATAAAACCTAAAGGTATAGAGGTTTGGATAATGCTCATGGATGATTGATGAACCATTTACAATCCAAATTTAGGAGGACATTATCTGAGACGCCATTTTCATCCTTGAAAGTCAAATAAATAATAGGTAATGAAGATAAGTTATATGTTTTTCTCTATGGATATATGTGCTTACTGGCACTGCTGATTTGCGTTTATTAGTGTTTGCGACGAAGATTATGATGTCTACAATTTATTTTTATAAACTTGAAGCTTTGTTTGATTCTGTGTAGGTGTAGAATTATAGCTATAACCTTTTGTTTATATATTTTTTTGAATAACGTATTGCTTTTGAAGA
The DNA here is from genome assembly GCA_031893035.1 of Dermolepida albohirtum. Taxonomy (NCBI): domain Eukaryota; kingdom Metazoa; phylum Arthropoda; class Insecta; order Coleoptera; family Scarabaeidae; genus Dermolepida; species Dermolepida albohirtum. The sequence continues at coordinate 34,993 of JAVIWB010004871.1, read as the reverse complement.
CACTTTATAAACTTAGTTTTTGAAACATTTTAGTGTAATATATATGTTTAGGATTAAGCCATGTTACATGCTCATATTTATTGCCAATAGATATAACACTAATGTAAGACCTGTAATGCAAAGTAACTAGTGTGAAGTTTATGTAAACTGCATACATATCCAGTCCAACTTATGAGAAATTCTTTATATCGATTAAATGAATATAGGATTCTATACTAAATAACTTAATACCAATAAGGAACTAAATATTAGTATTGCCCATCATTGGCTACTTCTGAGTAATTATATTAATATTTCCGGAATCTTAAATATACCTCGATTGCTTAGCTCTTGAATTTGATTGTTTAAAAATGAACTTCAAGTTTTCTTCCATCGTCACCTTTAGTATTTTATTTTGTATCGTCCAAATTTTTCTTGCCATTGGTATTGCAGGATCCATGTGCTTCAGCACTGCAAGAATACTTTTAGGGATTAATGCTGTGGTGCCCCTTAAGAACTTTTAGACAAGAATCCCCCTATTCTCAGAATTAACTGGCTAGTCCATTCCTCAGGAGTAACAAAGGATTGTAAGTTTTTTTTAAAGGTAAGTAATATGGGCTTTTGGTGCTACGATCTATACTAGGGTCTTGTGTAGAGACGGGCGTGACAGCCAATAAACTGTTGTTGTTTATAATATTAGAAAAATATAAGTCTATATTAGAAATATTTCTAACTTCTGGTGTTCTGTGCACATTTTATTATAACTAGCCATTAGTCATGTCTTGTTCAGTCAAAGGTTGTACTAATTCAAAATACTTTAGAGCTGAAGGAGTCTTTTTCATGGGTAAGTTGTTGACAATTGTTTATATATATTACAATATGTTTATTTCTAGGTTTCCAAAAGGAAAATTGCTAAAAGAGTGGTTAAAGTATATAGGAAAAGATGATAAATGGCAGTATTCAAAGAGCAAATTTATTTGTTCCAAATGCTTCAAGAAAACTGAAGTTTTAAGACTATGTTATAAGGTTGTACTAGTACATAATGCAGTGCCATTGCTAGAATATGGAAACAGAATAACCTCAATCAAAATACAGATGATGTCTATATTAATTCAGCAAATGTAACTATCTTAAATAACATCTCTTTGAACGTCAGTGGTGGTTCTAGATATAATACTAGAAACTGGTATAGTTGAAGTATCACTATTTGTGATGATCCATCAGCATCTATTAATATGCTTACAGAACTTGTATGTGAATTTGATAATAATATAATACGAAAATATGGTTACATTAATTACAGTTGTTGCACAAAAATTGTACGATAAGGTAGAAGAATTATTTTCTACCCTAATAGAATCCAATGAATGATTTATGTCGAATAATGAATATAAATTATTTACATTTTTTAAAGAAAGTAGTCTCAATATATACAAGAACAAGGTCTTTTTAATTTGGCAAAAAAATTTACAGAGATGTTAAATACCGGCGATTCGTAAAGAACTAACTATGTTAATTCTAAAATTGTATACGTAGTTATCAGGAGATTAATACATGGATTGATATACATATATATCAAAATGGAATACACACACATACACGTGTGAGTATAGAATAAAGAAATAAAATAAACCATATTTTATAGTTTTACTTGATCAATTTTAGAAATATGCTATTATTATTTAGAGTGTGCTTTAGAAGTTATACATTTAAATAAAATATGGAGTACCTTCTAGTAAACTTTCTTAATAAGACGATTATTATGTACATTGTTTTTACAAACTATTAAAGCTATATCAAAATATAATGCACACATCTTTTATTATTTTAAATTCAATTTTTTGTGTTAACTAATTATTTTATAGTTTTTTGTCAAACTGAAACTTTATAGTCAGGGACCAAATGGGGGTTATTGTTTTATGATAATTCTGCCTACCTTTATATCTGATTCAGCCACGATTCTGTTTGCTGTATGATCAATTACAAAATTAATAATTCTGTTCTATGTGGGTATATATAGAGAATTGGAGAGGAAGCATTTCAGTTATACAATATATCGGCAAGGCAGAAAAAATTGTGCTGCAATGTATTATTGACAGGTATATTAAGTTCATATAATATGATAGGGACTTCCCGCATTCACTTATACATTAGCGAAAATAATCCCTTCTAATGTATTTATAGTAATCCTCTTTCTCTTCACAATTTTCAATTAGCTAATTGCAACGAACTTTTAAATATGCTGATAACAGAAGAGCTTCTTACTTGCTTACTTCAGGTATGGGATTAATTTTTATGAAAAAAGAAAAGAAATTTTATCCTGGAGGATTCCAGTTATCCATAGTGTTTGGGTAAATGGAATACACCATACTATTTTTCATATACATTTATTAACAGATTTGGGTAACTGAATATCTTTTGTACTAAGTTTTCTTCTAAAATTTTATCACAGTTTTGATTTAGTCATTATTTTAACAGATATTTTTTTTGTATACAAAATAGCAGTATATTAATGGGGATATAGCTAGTTAACTATAGTACGAGAAAAAAAATTCATGTAAATTCAACTAATAAATACTGATTTCACTATAATTTCAAATATCAAAACACAAAAATTGAAGTGAAATAAATAGCATGTAAGTAAATAGATGGTACAGTAATTAATTTCGTGTCTCGTTTTATGAACAATATTTAGTTTTCCAAATTTCTGCGGGGTATACATTTGTATCGGCAACTTCCGGAAAGACCAAAATGCCATTGTTTTTTAAATTGTCGCAAGAAACTAACTTCAATCTCCTGCCCTAACCAAGCAGCCCTCCCTTAACGTACATAATGCATGTACAAATTGTGCCTTAAGTGAATGTACGTTAAGCGGAAGGTGAATTTGCATATAAATACAGGTGTTTACAATTTTATGGTTAGGTACACTTCTCTGTACGTAGTGGTTCATTCAAATATACACTTTGTCGGCTTGTAACTATATAAATAAATGCCTCATTTATTAATGTCATCAGTTTATTTCTGATTATGAAAATGTGAGAGAAATTGAAAATGAAATTATAGGTGAAGTTGTGGGAATAGGAAGGAGACTTGATCTGAATATGGATAATGACGATATTAATTTAACAGAGGCTCATTCAGAAGAGCTTATCCCAAGGAACAATTTTTAAATTTCGCGGGTGTTTTAAGTTGCCCAAGGAAAAAATAACTACATCTAAAATTATATTTTATTTTATTACAACATGAATATTAATAATTAAGGTGTATATTTCAAAATCAAAATTAAAACGAAAACCGTACGCATTAAAAACATGTTATTTCCTAATTTCTTGAATGAATTGAAATCATAGCTAACCTTTATTTTTACTACTACCAACTCAAAACTTCCGCGAAATTTAAAAATTGTTCCTTGGGATAGCATGCAATTTAGTTCAACTGCAGGAATAAATGGCAACAGAATCAATCATGAAGACGGATGTTAAGAAACCTACTTCTAAAAGAAACGAAACTATAAATAATAAATAAAATCTTATGTAAGGTGGAACACATTGTCAATCTAGTAGAAAATTTTGATCCAGACAGTGAAAGAAGCATGAACGTAATTCACAGTCGCAATAGCACGTCGTGCTATAAAATCTTCTAACAGGAGAGGGAAACGTCACTACAATACAATTAACTATGGATAAATTTCTATAAAACAACCAAAAGAATTAAATTTATGTTTTATATACATTGTAGGCATTTATTTAATTTTTGTATTACATTATTTTCTACAACAAATAAATGATTTTAATCACTTGTTATTAATTATTTAAATTTTATAAATTCGACATGCATAAATGTAAAACAGACAGCTAATAGTGTAAGTTGCGTAGATCTGTATATTTGGTACGTTTGTGCGGACAGAGGGTAGTAAATAAATATGTGCGTATTAGTGAATATACGGTAAGCGGGCTTTACGTAAAGTTAATAATGCCTGTATTCTTTATTCGAGCTGGATATTTAATTTGAGATCCTGCGTTAGTTTTCGACAAAATCTATAGAAGAAAATTTTTACTAAAAAGCCTTTTTCGTTTGTCTCATCGTTATCTGGTTTCATGCAATTTTGAGAAATATCAGTCTCTCATATGTTATCAGCAGATACAGATGACTTTCAGTAAATTTTAAATTCAGGACAGTTCTTTGATTTCTCCGTTTGCTTTGCTTGTTCAGCAGTCTTTATTCCTTTATCTCGTTCGTATGATAATCTCTGATGTTCTACCGATTTTCGTCTTTAAATTCTTTTTCTCTTTTTTAAATATTCATCGTTACTTGTAATCTCAGAAGGGTTGTTGTTTTAGGATTATCTGATTTAATGTTTTTCGAATGTTTTCTCTTTTATTTCTTAACTATGATAAATACGATGTTGTAAATAGTTCAGTCTTTTTGATTCCCGAGTATCTGAATTTTCAAATTTTCATTTAATGGTGGTGACACAATATATCCAGATTCTTGATTTTCAAAGTTTACACTCGACCTGGGTAGTATTTTCTGTGATTTTTGGGCAAGTATTGCTCAGTCGATTGAATGAAGGCATTTCCTTCTTCCCTTTCTATTCCTTTTCGCTTTCTCTTTTCTTCTGTATGTCACTGCATTTATTCAGATCAGTAAGTTTAAATATGTTTATGTGTATGTATATTTTGGGCGTTTTGTACCTTGATACCAGGATCATATACCTCAGTTACTTGGAAGATATTCCCGATATTATTTTCTGGCAGAACTTGATAAACCATATATGATATTAATTTGTGTATTATTGTCTAAGCATTCAGAAGTAAAGTTGGTGAAGATAGCTAGATTAGTGATAGTGGATTGTTTATTGACAAAACAGATGATTCTCAGACCGGAAAGATTTGAATGGAGGCAATATATATAATTTATATACACATTTTTTACACACTTTCGCAAAGTTATCAATAATAGCTATGATATATACGTGGGATTTCTTTTTAAGTTTTGCATGGTAGGACATAGAGGACGCTACTAATCAAATGTCACTACTAAAAATTAACCTCCATCTTTAGTTAACCTTAATCCAAAGTTTCACTGCGATACGTGTAGCTACAACGAATTGTTAAAGTTGACAAGTTAGTCGGAAAATTGAATTAAACCGAGAATATTTTCGCGGAATAATTTTTTATAATTTTCGAAGACAATTATCTCAATTTCTGTTTTCGGCAATGAAGCATCACATCAGTCAACAATTTCTCGTTGGTAAGGAGAATTCAAACGTGGACGGATTCGTCTAAGGGACGATCTAAGAGCAGGTTCGCCAAAAAGGGCAGTAACTCATCATTGGGGATTTCAAAGGCTTCAATTTAAAAAATTTTAGTTGTATGTAAAAAAATTAGTTTTCCGTTTGATACCTTATCTGTTGACTGAAAAACTGAAAGCAGTTTGGTGTCAAAAAACCATAGATCGCTTCAACGCCGGAAACTAAAAACGTGTATAACATTCTCGGTGGTGATGAATCGTGCCAGAAAATAAATGCCAGTCGTCTGTTTGGGTGTTCAAGGTGAAGAAAAGCCGACAAAAGTCATTCGTTTTTTAAGTGTCTCCAAAAAGATGGTCGCGACATTTGTCTGGAAAGCAGGTCATGTAGTAACAATTTCTTTACAAGATCAAGCAATTGTTATTGCTGATTAGTATATAACCATTTATTAGCTGAGTTTCGAAAAATCAACCCCGAACGACGAATCACCTTCCACCAAGGCAGTGTAAGTTCGTACACAGCACGGAAGACGTACAGTCCGAACCTATGTCCCAACGATTTCTTTACTTTTCCGAAAAGAACGAACTGCGTGGTCAAAGGTTCCGGTTCGTCAGAAGGAGCAGTCGATGCCTTCAAAAACGCAATTTTGACTGTACCAACAAACGGGTGGAACAACTGCTTTCAGAGTTGGTTTAAGCGCATGCAAAAGTGCATTATTTCTAAATAAACACATAAATGCAACTTGGATGATTTCGTAAAACAGTTAAATTCAAAATTTCCGACAATTAAATTTACACTAGAAAAAGAAAATAATGACAAGTTGCCTTTTTTGGATACCTTAGTTATTAGGAATAATCTTAAAATAGAAATTGATATTTTCCGAAAAGAAACAAATGTCAATAGATTCATCACGGCATAGCATGCAATAAAAGATGGCTTCGTTCAGTTTTCTTATTAATCGCTTGCTTAATTTCCCACTAACAAAAGTAAGATACGAAAAAGAATTGAATTTTATTAAAAATATCGCGAGATACAATGGTTTTGATTTGGAGATAAACTATGGTTTAATTAGGAAGGCCAACATAAGAAAAACAATCCGGGATACCACATGTCTGCTACCTCAAAACAATCCGGAAAAGCAGTTTGTTTGTTTACCTTTCCACGGTTTGACAAAAAATTTAAATAGGGTTTTTAAAGAGCGCGGTTTTCAAGTTAATTATCGATCGACTAACTCATTAAAATCGCTTTTAGGAAAAGCAAAAGACAAAGTCGAGGATAACAAGAAATCGGGAATATATAGCATTAAATGTTTAGATTGTAGTAAACAATACATCGGACAAACGAAACGATCGATAGAAACCCGGTATAAAGAAAATATCGCGCATATAAAATTCAACCGACCGGAAAAATCGAGTCTAGCAAGACATGTGTTGGATTGTAATCATAGCGTTAACGCCGATTGTTTACAATTGATCAAGAACGTGTATAATTATCGAGAATTAGATACGTATGAAAGCACGTACATTTTGAAGAATAAAAGCTGTGTGGTGAACAGTGACACTGGACCGACTCAAACGTCCTTTTTCGGTCTGCTTAATGTCAGAAAAAGAGGAACACTGTAATAAATCACATGCAGGTACTTATCGGTCGTGTCCGTGTTCCTTTTTTGATGTCATTCATACTAGTTTAAGTAAAACAATTTTAAAAATCTTGTGAAACGAACATACAGTGTACATTTTGGTTCTCAACGGTGCGGATCGCGTACGGAGTTTGTTTTCGTACAGGTATTTTTCGCCGTGGTTTACCAGGTGCGACACTTTGCAATTATCTGCTGATGATGACAACTTAGTTGTCGAAATGCGTATATAGAATTACAAAAGTTAATGTGGAAAGGGGTTATATATCAACCTTAGTGATTAAATCTCCAAATAATAATAAATATATTAAAAATAATAAAATAATAAATAATAATATAATCAATTTTTTTGAAATTTTTCCAACAACTACAAGAGTCAACGTATCTCTCCCTCCACTTCTTCTATGTAGGCAATAAAAGTTATTAATTACAGACTAGAAATAATTTAAATTAATTAAATATGCCGGTAATTGAGAATGGTCTCGTATTGTCTCTAATTAGCGGTTTGTTAATAATGTATTTATATTCCAATGGCAATGTTGAGTTACCAATTTTAATTACAATGGCTTATAATTACTGATTTATACTATTAAGTAATAATATATATATGTAGTCTTTATTATTTATTATTTTATTCCAGTTTTATGTGCAAAACTTAAAAGACAACCCACGTATAATATATATCATCCTCAACTGCAGACCCTTCTTTTCCTTCTTGTGCATAGGACAAAATCTAGTAATTTTAATCTGGAAAGGACAACATAGATAGTGATAAATTAAATAAATTGTGAAGAAGCATGGTTAATATTTTTATGTCAACCTGATCAACCGGGTTTTTGTTTTTAAGCATTTTCAGTTTAAGGAAATTATTCGATTCTGAGATAGTTCATATCTCGTATCCATGACTAAAGAACACAGCAGTAGCTGATATTGATGAAGGATGGAATACTGATTCTTGAAATACATTAACAATTGAGGATGGCCTGGTAAATGTTTTCCCTTTTTCATAGGTAATAGTGTTAGATATTCCAGTAGCTTTTTTAGATGATACGAAGAGTAAAAGGTTTTTCGGATTTGTTTTTATTTGATATTGAATGTTAGATAAATGGTACTGTTAGACAAATAGTTCTTATAATTTTCCGCACGGAGTCGCGTTTCACTACTCTACGCAATTTTTTGTATTTGTTTAAGTCCCCACCACACCTGTATTTAAAGTACCGAATTCTACATCTATTATTATGTTTGATATTATTTATATAGCTTTACCATATGGTGTACCACACCGGGTAAGAACGGATAGATACATCTATCTATCTTTTTAAAGGGATAAATACATCAAAGATATTGTAAATTTAGTATAGAAACATCATAAGTATCATTGTTACTTATGAGGTTTTCAAGGTGACATTCATGAAGTAATAATGGCTTTCGTTATTTCCTTACAACAGCGCGGTTGTAGTAAGAGTCTTGCTCTTTAAGATTAATAAATAAAGTTTTGGTTGTACTACTCCTAATCCTTGGTATTTAATATGTAGAATATTATTTACGTATTTTAAATTAATGTATGTAAAAATTACATTGTATATATAAAGGTGTGATAAAAAAATTTAAAATTCCATTCGTTGTTTATTCTAATGAGTTTATTACGATATAGATGAATAAATTTACAAAATATTGTCATTTAATGTATTTATGCTATGTATGTATATCTAAATTGCCAAAATTGTCTCTATAAAAGGTTAAATCTAATTTATTGCTAGCTATTGTGTAATAAAATTGTAAAAAAGTAACCTTTTCTTTAATTTATAGTGTTAGTAAGTTCGTAAGCACATAATTGTATTTGCGATGATTAGAAGCCTATTAGCAACATATGTAAATAATGTTATTACTTATACTGCATTCGTTATACTATGTATTTTATATTTCTGTGTTTTTCGAAATATTAAAAATTATTTAGTAATAAAGATTAATGGTAGCAATTGTATGACTATTAATAGTGAGAAATAACACTTTCTAATATTCGTATAATGGTTTGTAGAAAAATGAAGTTGTTTTTGATGATTTTAAGCTTTGGCAAGTATACAAAACTTCGAAAATTATAGAAATGTTTTGGATGCTTGATAGTTTTGTCATTAAAAAAAAATATAATGTTTAAAAAGGCAGGGGCATTGATTTAAATGGATATATACACTTTGTTAAAATAATTGCTTCTAAAGTGAATGACGCAATTATGTCCAGATCTGGTTGCGAAACATATTTTGAAGTAGATTCTTAGCTAAAATTTCTAAAATATTCTTTAAATATTTTTTATAGGCTTGTTATTTTTTATGTTATCAGTAGTCCATTCATGGTACAGTTTATAATTTCATTAGAATCATTATACAGGCTAACAAATAAATATTTTTTAAAAACTTTTTCAAAGTTCAACCTGTTTCCTATGTACTTTGGTGTGCTGACTCCAAATGTTCAATAGCTTGTCTACTACCACGTACCAATTTGTCGCAATCTTTATCTTTTGTTGGGTATGATAGTATTAAAATATATAGTTAAGATTTAAAGGTATTTAATTTATTATCAGAGTATAATTGAAAACTTTAACATTTTATTATTACAATGGTAGTGTAAGTTTGAATACGAATAGTTTTTTACTTATTAAACTAAAGTTTTGTATTTCCTCAATCTCTTCACGGTAAAAGTTTGAGTGTAGCTTTTCCTTTCGTATGATGCTTCTGGAGTTGCTCGTAAAAGGGTCCAACAGTAATCTTCCATCATATTGACATTCTATCGACCCTGATACGTTACTCCATCTCCTTTATATCTTGGTGGAAACGCTCCCCTTGTTTCTCACTTATAGATCCAAGATTGTCAAGGAAAAAATTTAAATGTGAGTGTAAAAAATGCACCTTCACACTCATGTTCAAAGTTTTCGAAATGTTTTCAACATGTTTTGAACTATATTTTTTTAATTAGTGTCTTTCTGATTGCCTAAAAACTTCAAAACAGGTATTATTATACGCTCACAATTTATAAATAACGTAAATTAAGCATGCGAGCAAACTCTACTTCCTGTGGTATTTTAAAGTTCATATTCGGATTCAGCACGTCCAAAAACATAAAGGGGAGCCAAATTTATAAAAAAAGTTTTTTCATGGTTGGCCTGCGTTATTAATGATTGTAATAATACTTATACTAAGCATAATTAAAATAATCTGTTAATATTTAATGAATGTGAAGATTCATGATTACCAAAAATTGGTTTTAATCTCGTAAAATCTGAATCTTTTGTTAATACATTAACTATTTGGTAATATTACTAATATTTCTTGCGTCACTGAATATAGCATATAGATGTGCTTGTACACTATCCACTGTTTGCATTGACTTTACCAGTGACTACGAAGAATTTTGTAAATTTTCAAGTGCTTCAACTAATCCATTGTAATTATCATGAATAATTTTTAAATCTGCTGAAACTTGATCATCTTTGAATTTGTGTCGAGTTTTCTAGTTAGCAATTGTTTCGTTACGATCATATTGTGAAACTACATTTTTAATATTTTGGAAATGGTGAAAATAATAAAACGCTACTTTTAACCATGTTCTCCGGCGTGCAAAAATCGACTGTTAAAATTCAGCGATGTTGGAATATTATCTGTGAAATTAAGGACTATGTTTTGGGGATTTAACAAAATACTGCTATAATAACGCATACGAAAAGGCAGTATTTTATTACTTGTTACTCGTAATCACAAAATTCTTCGTTATTATTAGTGGAGTTAGTGCAAATAGTGGAAACTGTACAAACACAGCCAAGTGCATATAGCTATACAAGAAATACTAGTGTTATAGCTAAAGTAGATAGTATTATTAAAGTAAAATAAATTTTTGGTGACAGTGGGCCTACAGATCTGTTCAGTATTAACAAAGATTATTTTAATTATGCAAGTACTACATCATTAGATATCGAATGGTCGTTCTCTGCATATAAGAACATTGATTATATTATAATACATGAACAAACTGTGAAAGCATATCCGATATAGTAAATATTTAACCGATCTTATCCAATTTCTAAATATGCATATCGAAAATACTGCTTAAAAGAATAATTATCTACACTTATATCTGCCAAACCCCTCGCAATTCCTCGAAATGCACGCCACTGACCGAATGATCGCAGTGCCAACTTTACTTTTAGGTAACACAATTTAGGGGAAATTGGGTCTGAAAAATCGGTAATTAATTCTATTTTAATTCGCATAAAGTACTGATGTTTCACATAAATTTAGAGAAATTAAAAATCCTTGCAAAGTTCCTGAGAAAATTTGCTGATAGATTAAGCTCTGCTAATCTTAAAGCCTGTACACCTCGTGGAAAATTGTAGATTAGCGTCGTTAATAAATGTTAGAGAATAATGCAGTTAGTCGCTAAGCTTGGTCGGTCTCTGCATATAAGAACATTGATTATATTACATGAAGAAACTGTGAAAGCATATCCGATACAGTAAATATTTAACCGATCTTATCCAATTTCTACATATGCATATCGAAAATACTGCTTAAAAGAATATTTATCTATACTTATATCTGCCAAACCCTTTGCACTTCCTCGAAGTGCACGCCGCTGACCGAACGGTCGCAGTGCCAATTCTACTATTAGATAACAGAATTTAGGGATAATTTTGTCTGAAAAATTGGTAATTAATTCTACTACATTAATTCGCATAAAGTACTGATGTTTCATACAAATTTAGAGAAATTAAAAATTCTTGCAACGTTCCTGAGAAAACTATTGCGGGTAGATTAAGCTCTGTTAATCTTAAAGGCTGTACATCTCGTCGAAAATTGTAGATTAGCGTCGTTAATAAATATAAGAGAATAATGCAGTCAGTCGTTAAGCTTGATAGAAACACAAGTGTTTTGGTACATGGATTGATAGTAGATTATTATGGTTATCTCGTGTCGCAAATTTAGCAACAAAATTAGGATATACTTCAGTCAAATTATTCTGGATGTTTCTGTCAGAATGCCCTAGAAAGGTGAGTTACTCTTCACTATTTGAGTCACATCTGTCATATGGTCTGACGACCTGGGGATAGTTATAAGTCTAGTTTTTGATGCTTTTGGAAGAAAAGTTATTTCAATCTAGGTTACTGGTAAACAACTATAGAATGACATACGTTTCCAGGTTGTACCATGAATACGAAATTAGAGAACGACCCTAGAGCACTTATTTGTCATCATGTATAATTGAAGAAGGGAGCAGGTGAAGATTTCCCAGTTTACACAATGTGATTCCAGCGAATGTCGGTCTAGAAGGGCCTAAAGCTGAAATAATTTTCTGCTTCTGGTTTTCCGGGCTGGAACCGCGTCATTGCCGACGTTTCGTACCCACTCATATGGGACATTTTCAGGGCTCAACTACTGCTGCTGTCTGTCGCACTGAAATCCGGAAGCCTCAGCCCGGAAGCCCAGAAGCAGATAGTATGGACCAATACCGCGGAAGTCTGCGTACCAGGCTGAAATAATTTTGTTTATCAAATGAGTTGGTACCAAAAATATACAAAGTAATAATTTAATTTTTTAGTCCTTATTTGATAAATTATGAGAGAATACCAGTATACTACTCACAAGTATTTGATGTTTAGTAGATATAATTTGAAATGTGCAGTGGAAACCTACTGAAGAATCTGCAAACTTAGCTTTAGGGATTTTTGGGAGTCGTATTTGATTCACACTTTCAGTTTTGCATCGCGCTTATTAAGGTTTTTCATCAGATCATGTAGAGGATTTTCCGATATGGCAAAGTTCAGGTAACTGCAGTTTCGTTTTTAATCTAGTTTAGCTCCTATTAGTAAATTTAGTTTTTCGACATCCCAAAGATTCCTTACTTTTATTTTACTGTCAGGTATGGTCGGCATTACTATATTGACAACATATTTTAATAAATATTAAAATTGTGGTGACATTGCAGTTAATAAAAGAATATTTTCAAACCACCTGCATGTTATTTGTACAAAAAACAAATATGAAAGATATTAAAGTAATTAAATAGAATTAGTTTCCAAATTTGCATACGTATTAATTTGTCTGTTTGCATAAAATAATAGTTTATATTCAACATCAAGATATAATATGAAAACAGATTAGGTTATTAATGATTATTGCTATGGAATGAATTCAATTCACTTAGTAGTAGTTTTATTTATCATTTTTTGAAAGTAATATATTGTATAATTATGTTAGGGTAAACATGTTTGGATATATAAATATATATATATATATATATAAGGAAAGATTAGTAGACAGTCTTTATAGTGCTTGAATCAGTAATATTTGTAATATGAAGATATTCATTTTTATAATCGGTTGCATTTTTGACAATGTTCTCCCATTAGATTTTCGTAAGTTCAATATCTTTTTACCGTTTCTAATAAAAATATTTGTAATTGGTTCTTGCAGCATCTTATATTCCTCGATGTTCTTTAACGGAAACAAATTTGGATGATTGCCTCAAAGAAAAAGCTAATATCTTTATACCACGTCTAGTGCAAGGTATGTGTTAAATATATGTCTACGTTATTTTAAGAAGTGTTATCTGAGAATGATACTTTTTTTTCTTAAGTTTAATTTCATAGAAAAAATGTAGGTGATTGAAACCAAATAAATATATTTTTTTAATAAGATAGTATCTATTGATGCGTTAGTAATTTCTTATATTGTATCAGAACTGCTGTTAAAAGTGCGGGATAAAGGAAATTACAAAAATATTTGCAATTGAAAAATGACTTTGGTGCTTTCAAAATATTTTCCCTTGGTACTCTTTACATTTTTTCGTGCATTTTTAAAGAATTTTTCACATTTGAAGGATGTTACATAAAACGCATCTTCTTAATTCTTTAATTGCATCTTTTGGTGTTAAAAATCATGTATGCGACAATGAAACATTAATGTGAAACACACAAGGTCTGCTCATTACTGTGCTGAATTTTTCAGAATTCGTTCCTCGCTCAAAACAAAAAAGAAAGTTGTGTTTGAAGAATATCAAGCTGGCATTGAATCTAACATAATTCTCGATCTCGATTCTAGAATTTTGTTAATAATAGGCGATCTTACTCTCGAATTTCTGGATCTGTAACAACATTGGCTTACAAATTTCAACTTTGGTTTTGCCATCAAGTGGCGTATACGAATTTTTATACAAAACAGAAACATTTATTATAAAGAAATTTAGATAGTCAAGTTAGCTTTAACTTCGTTTAGATTTTAATGAAACTATTTTTCTGTTTATAAAAAAATAATATGGAATAGTGTCTTATAAACAGCATCTATAACTCCCTTCTTAACGTCCAACAGTAATTCCCTAATATTACAGGATTCCGTTTGCCCTGGTATCATTTTTCCATTCTCAAAATGTCTTGTGGAAGCGCTAACTATGCTCATTAGTAATGTCTCCCATATATTCTGGCCAAAAGTCCAGGTGAGAATATAGAATGTGAAATGCTTATATCATGTCAATTACCAAGCTTTTGTAATTTTCTATCTATTTGTCTCTCAAAAACCTGGTAAAAATTTGTACCATAGACATCCACGCTGGCTTTTACCGTACAGCTAGTTTGGTTTTAAACTTTCTACCACCTACTATTTCTCGTGTATGAAGTCTAATAAAAATACTTTCTTTTAGCTTTCCCTGTGTTATTTTTAACAACTTTTCCAGAAGGTATTTAAAACCATAATCTTCTCGATTCAGTCTTTTAACAGAGTTTTTCGCTAGTCCTAGTTTAACGCGCAGAGGTGATATTATCATCTTTACTTTTTCTACTAAAACAGATATCGTACATTGCATTTTTGCTACTAAAAGTTTTGTTGTAGTGACTACTTCTGCTTAATGTAATGATTTTCCACGTCACGATTGTTCCAAAAACATAAAAGGCAACAGTATTTGGTGTAACCTGGTTGCATACCCAAAACAATTGCAAAGACTTTAAAATACGTGCCAAATTCCAGGAATACTCTTCGTATTTTATCTTCTCTAACAAAATTTCAGGTTTTCGTAAGTTTCTTTCATAAAAACAGCACGGCCTATTGGAATGAAAGCGTGAAGGTTTATATTATGTAACAAATGTGCATTTAGACTGGTCTTTGATGAATCTATGAATAGTCTCCTGTCATGATGTATTTCGAAAGCTTGAAAAAGTTTTCAAATATCATTGCAGAAGATCAAATTGCCGGCCATAGTATGTACATCAATAAGATTTTCATGTATGCATTTTTTCCGTAACCAAAGCTGAGTCCTACTATTGGATCAGTTCTGGCTACGCTTCTCGGAATAAATTGCACTTTGTATATACTGTTTAAGTTTGTCAGTTACTGCCTTAGGGTAAAAGCTTTGTTGGCCAGTGTAATAAATAACGCAAATCTTGTGCATCTAATGGATATACTTCAAGCTTTTGCCGATAGGTTTTCCAGTGTGCTCATTCCTTCCAGATTCTCAGAGCCTGCTGATTTTCATTTTGATTTCAATAAGATTAGTATCATTTGATATTGGGTATTTTACTGAGAGAGATATATTGAGCAGAAATATAGCAGTAAAACTTAAATATAACATCTGGTGATAATGGTCTGCCAGGTTTTTTCTGCCAGACTGTATTTTCGTGTAATGTTCTTTATTTAATTTATCAATCCGTACTTCAACTTCTTCAGATTATTGGAAGATGAGAAGAATTACTCCAGTATTTAAAAATGGCGATCATCACGACACTTATAACTACTGGTATTAACTTTCTTTCAACCTTCTTCTTCTTCTTTTCCAAGTTATAGCTGAACTTTGTTCTTTACTCCGTCGTCTTCAAGGGTTTTCTGAACCTGTGGGCATATTAATATTATATTTAGCGGAGATCGCTATTGCAATCTTTGTTAATTTTCGATGAAAATTAACAGGGAAATTTCAGTCAGTTACCAAAGTAACACTGACTGGGGATGTTTATGAAGCTCTAAGTGCTCGTCAATTTTGATACCTGCAATGAGTGGGTTTGTGTGAAGTTTGAATAGTAATTCGCCGCCAATTCTTGAATATATTCTAAAATATAAATAAATTTGCATGTTTGGAATTCTTCAATCTGTGTTTGAATATGTTCTGTATGAGAAATTGTATAGTAGCATAAAATCGTGTCTTTCAATTCATCAACATGGTTTTGTTGAAAGTAAATCCACTATTACTAACTTTGACGAATTTACGCAATATGTAGGTGAAGCAGTGGATGCTAGACAACAGGTTAATGTTACACTGATTTTAATAAAGTTTTTGATTCCGTCCGTAGATCACTTCTTATTAGTGCTAAAGTTATAATCTATATGCGCTTCACTAAGAATGGTATTCTTTTCTAAATCCTATCTATTAGACGACGCCATTAATTTTGTTATAGTAGAGTAATTGCAGTGATTTTGGAGACATAGGATATCTTTACTTACTTGTGAGGGGAAGTAGAAAAGTTTTCCAACTAATAATATAATAGACGTAAGCTTTTTTCGTTTTTATTTTTCAACCTAATCTCCCTTATTCTCAATGCAATTGTGCCACCTGCTCTGTAATAATTTCATTCCATCAGAAAAAAAATAATTTCTGTTGGTCTTCGAAATCACTTTTCTGTTTCATTTGGTTGTCATCTGCAAAATGACATACTTTGGTGCGCTTTTCAAAGAAGATACTCTCACAGAGGAAAGGTTGGTCTTTGTCTGCCTTGGAATCTCGCTCATTGTCGTGAACATGGAGGACTTTTTTGTGACACAAACTTGTTTTATACTCGCTTTTACTAGCTCTCCTTAACACAACACATTTTCATGCAACGTTAATGTATATGGTTTTTATGTACTTCTTTTATACATATGTATTTGCTTCTACAATATTTTTTAAATAAACTACTACCATTAAATCTAAAAGTTTGTTTCATTTCCGTTCATTGAACTTTGATTGCGTCAAATTCCTATCGCGTCCAGTTTTCGCTGTGTTCAATTTGTGAACGTCGAGTTTGCCGCGTCCAATAATGTGCCTCTAATTCTGTGACAAATTGACGCAGAACTGTCTTACCTTCCGTTGTTTCCTTGTAAAACTTTTACATGATATACCACCATATACTATGCGTTGTGTTGGTTGATTCCTGGGCTTATTCGTTGTAAGTTAGCAATCATACTTATCAAATGTGCTTATTACAACCACTATTTATTTGCAAAATGATTGTGTCTGTTTAGTTCCCGAGGTACAACATTTATGCTAACTTATGAGAGTCCTTCCTCAATCTAGTCAATTAATTTTTGTATATTATTTTGTTATGAATAGGTGATGAAGAAATTGGATTTCCTGTCACATCCCCTCTGCATATACTCAAAGTTGAATTGAAAGGAAAACATTTGACAATATTTGTGACTGACGGTTATAGTGATGATCTTAAGAATATCAGGATAGAAAATGCTTTGTAAGTAAACATATGAATTTCTGGAGCAGACTGTCGTGAAGCGAGGGAGGTCGCCTGCACGTGTATGATATATATGTACTCGTACATATAAGCACGAACGTCCTCTCTGGCTATAGAACTGTTCGCTCCTGTTGGGTAGACAGGATTCTCGCTCTGGTATATATTTATTTACTTAATTCACAGAGTAAATTTAGTACATCACGTCAGCTCTGCGAGAACAGTTGTGGTATTTTTTTTTATTTCCGTTTTACTGTCAGAAGGTTCGATAGTGCTATAATTAGTAAAAAACGTAATGTAGGGAAGCTCATATAAAAAATTACAGACTTAAAATACGATAACGCAAGAATCTGTTGGGATAAAATTGCCTGTAAAAAACATTGCATTAAAACTGCACAATATAAATATGCAAAAAGTGTGTAACGACCGTTTTCTTTGTACAAGAACATTTTTCCACCGCGCTGTACATCGCTGAGTGAAACGCTGTTGCAAACATATTAGATACTACCGATGTATAGCCGAGTTTATCGAGATTCATAGTTTCGTAGAAGAGTAAGTGTTTGACAATGGGTGTATTGATACCTTTTCACTGGATAAATAACAAGCTTTTACGTTACCAACATACGCTATTCAGATGTTTATTAGTCATTTAATGTATTTAAGCAGTTATTTAGTTAGTAGCATACAGAAATGGACAAATATCTTATGAGATTTAAACAAAGTTCCAATTATAATTATTACGGATAATCTGTTACCTGTTAATGTGGACGGCTATGGCGCACCATTTCTCTTTACCTATTAAAAAATTTTAGAAACATTTTGGTATTATAAAACATATACACTATATACTTTCAAAACTTCTTGATTTTTCGATTAGTTTTAAGTTCACTGCATGTAATATAAATATTTGTGTTCATGCATTTTTGTCTTGATTCAATGTAATATCTTTATGTAGTGAACTTTTTTCAGATTTCAGAAAATTTCCATTGTAGTAAATAATTAATCTCATCTCTAGTTAGATGTGTATTATTATCTGCACATCTTTGAATTTCGTTCTTATAATTGGACTGCCTATCACATAATAAGAAATTACGTAGGATTGAGGATTTCCAATCATAGCGAACCTTGAATGAGATTAAAAGAGGATTTCGAATCTATAAAATGATTGGCAATACTCTTTTAACTTAATTCAAGTTCTTTTTAGTAGATGAATCTGTAAATAGGCAAGCAGTTCATTAGTATAATTAGTCTGTGAAACAGTGTAACGTGGGTGCTAAAAGCAAATGTGAGTTTTTACCGAAAAGGTAAAAATCTTGATTCGGGGTAAAAGAGATGTTAATAAAAGGATATTGCACTTAAATTTAGTATATCTGCTAATTGTTTTTCAATAATTGCCAGTGAAAGCATTTCAAACAACGAAGAACCGGGTCTTGATAGAAAATAAATCTTTTTCTTACGGGGATTTACAAGAAGCACTTCTAAAGTGGTTAAAAGCGATTCGTTATAAATACTTGTAAATATTAGGTCCAATAATTAAAATAAAGCTAAGAAATACATATACTATGGTCTTAGGTCATCAACTTTTCAGTCATGTTGGTCGGACAATTTTAAGTAAAGTAACGGCATAGTTCAAAAGGTTATAGGAAGAAAGTGTAGATGGTGAAATTGATTGCGATCGATGGAAAGAAACGGTTTTGAAAAGATTCTTGCAGAATTATCAACCTAAAAACGTTCTTAATGCTGACGAAACCAGACTCTTTTTTAAATGTTTGCCAAACAAAACACTGACTTTTAAAGATGACAAACGTTTTGGGACCAAAAGTGCAGTAAAGAAAGGATAATTAATAATATGACTGGAACGGAAAAATTGTATTTACTGGCTATTAGAAAAAGTAAAAATACAAGATATTTTAAAAACCTTAAATCACTAGAAGTAGCGTATGACTTTGACGAAAAGGCCTGACTGACGAGTGAAATTTTTAAGAAATTGTTATATAAGTCGGCTAAGTTGTTTCACAAGAAATAATATATTGCAATAATGTTTGCTCATTACTGGAGGCTGGGTTACGTTAACGAAACAACATAATGGCGCTTGTTTATCGATTCCCTAAAAGTTACTTAAAAACTGTTCTTTCTTGAGAATGCAAATGAATTACCATCGATACTAATAGCTCATGCTACTGAAATCAATAAATCATATGATAATATGAAACTACTTTTCGAAAAGATTCAGTATAATAAATATGTTTGGAACATCTGTGATGATTGCATTTCTACATTGTTTGCAGTTTGGTTACACTAAATTTTCTTATTTTCCGTGTGGATGAAATTATAAGGACCGAAGCAACAAGAAAAGATTAGCCAAACGTTTATTCTATGAAACAAAAATGTTAGAAACTCTCGACTTGTCAGCCTAGAAAACGTCTACCTATCTATATTACATATTGAATTGGGACATCGAAAACTTCATAAAGGCAATCGACGAAAATAGTGCTGCTTTAATTTATTTAATGGAAACATTTTCTGGAATAATTGATGCAAAAGAAAAAAAAAATGTCTTTTTGTAGGTCCATGAATAAGGGAAGTAATGCAGGGCCATAAATTTGAAGAACGATTAAACGACAGGAAAAACAGCCTGAAATTCGTTTTTAGAAGTTACTACGAACTTTTTTGAGAATCATAAAGCATAAAATTATTGTGATTTAGTAAGGAACCTGCTTGATTCACACAAAACCCCCAATGCCGCAATATGTCTTTAAAGATATATTTCTTGCATTCTTATTTGGATTTTCTTCTTAAAATCTTGGTAGTGTCACCGACAAGTACGGTGAATGATTTCATCAATGGATTCCAATCATGGAAAAACGCTACCAGAGGAAATGGATTCCTGATTTTTTGCCGACTACTGTTAGATACTGAAAAGAGAAATCCCAGAAGCAAAATACAAAAGCAAGTCATCAACTCTTCCCCGTTTTTAGAAGTGTTATGATGCATAAAAATATATATCTCTTTAAATTTAAATCTGTCACATGTAAACCTTATGCTATACAAAAAAGCTGTGGGTATTTTTGAAACCAGCGTAAAAACATCTTTACATTAACATATTTTACCTTGAATGACGTTAAAAGAATCATTCGAAAATTAATAAAATCTCGTTTACTATGCGTTTTAAGGTATTCACCTTTTATCAGGTAAACTTGTGTTATTAATGAGCGATTCTTTGTGGGCTTATCTTACCTTTCGATGCAGAAAAATGGGAATAATAACATAATAATCAACATATGAATGTACCAACGTGCGGGCGTATCATTTAGCTAAAATCGGTAACAAAGCTACCAGTGCCTAAATAAAACTTTCATCTAAAGATCACTCGACAAGATTTTAAAGTGTTCGTCTATTTACGCACCGATAACTTTTTATTTTCGTTCGCACATTCGCACATTCGCATGTTTAAATGAAAGATGGAGGTATTGTTTTTTTTATATTTTACCTCGTGCGACAAAAAGATTTTTGTAAATCAGTATGGCTATTGTGATAATTCTTTCAAGTAAATGAATTTTGATTTTTCTATAATTCTTTACTCGTAAGGTGAATGAATAATATAATAATTTTAAGTTCAAGACACACTACAAAATAAAACTTTTTAATTTTGAAGTATAAGTGTTAAAACTACAAATCTCTCATATAACTATATTCGATCTCAATTTTTTTTGCCTTTTTCAACATGTATCATACTCATTCTATATCTTGTACCAGCTTTGACGCAGAATTGAAGAAGGCCAATTTCACCGCAAATATTGATGTTATCACCATTGTTGGAGACTATTCTATTACTGACGGAAAAATATTATCCCGCTCGATCTTTGGAAGTGGTAAAGTGAATATGACTTTTAGTACGTATGCTTAAAAATTTAAGAAACTAACTGAAATGCTTATGAAATACATTAACATTTTAGCCGGAAATATTTTACAGTATAAATGTGATGTACGTTTTTACCAAAAACATGGTGAAAGTTACCATCAAAATATCAATCCGACTGTGAAGTTCATCACAAAACGTGCTTATTATCACTTCGAAAATCTTCAATCTCCTGACGAAGGTGGAGATGTATAAATATTTTGCTGATAATAATTATAAATTTGTTGTTTTTTTTTAGGAGAAGATGTTAATGCATTTATCGACAAAAACTGGCAAGTGATGCACGCCGAAGCTAATCCGTCATTAGAGTATTATTTTACTGAAATAATTCAAAGTGCATTCGATCCCATTTTGGAAAAATTCCCAACAGATACAATATTTTTACCTTAAACAAAGTGTTTGTTTAAATTTTTGTGATTTTTTTGAATATATTACTAAGTTTTCTCTAATAAAATAGTTTTCTGTTCAGTATATTACGAGAGTGGATTAATAATTAGTCAGACTAACAAAAGCGGACAGCATTGTACCTCGAACAGATAGACTAATCACGACCAAATCACGTGAATGTTGTTGATATCAGCTACGCAAATCTGATTTACACAAACATAATTATTGTATTGCTTATTTACCTCTAATCGAAAAAATTAACCTCAGAAAGGTTGTTAAATAACGATAGTGAAAATTTAACTGGTTTATTTTACATTAAATGTTGAAAATGAATACAAATTATTTTAAATTAATCTTGTTAATAAAATGTACATTAAATTGCTTTTTTTCAATTTCATATATAAAAGGACTTAAATTAATCCTTTCAAATTGAAAAAAGCATGTATATTACTTCATTTTCGATTAAATTCTAAGCTCGCGAGTTAAATGCAATTGTTACAATGTTACAATCAATAAAAATCAATAGAAGGAACTCTAGTGAAGAATTTATTTGTGAGACCACATATCATGTGTAATATTTGCTTTATTTTTCGTTGAATTATATTTCTAAAGTTTAAAACAATTGTAATATCTTTTATTTTAGAATAAATACATGTACTACACATCTGCAATTTTCATTTCAAAACAAAATTTTCTAGTATATATTAGTTCATTAAGAACTACACCATCATAATGTAAAATATAAATAAATAAATAATAAATAAATATCTATTTGTTAGAAGAATTATTGATGATAATAGAATCTTACATTTATGACAAATTGTTCTAAATTTTCTCATTTTCGTCTATACAAATGCATGCTAGTTTGGGAATGTGTATGAATATTCATTCATTAGTACCATTAGATTAGAGTATGATGTGATTTGCTACCACACTATACCGTTTATGTAGTTACATTGTTCTGTAAAGGGATTCATTTGTTGGACGATAAATGGTTGTTATTATTATTTTTATGTATTAATATTTTGAAAAAATTTTTTAAAAATTGTAGTCAATTTATATATTAATTTTGTCAATATTAAGGTATATAGGATTGTATTATATCAAAAGTTCGGTAAAAGAATTTGAAGGAAATGAGATATGAGGAGTTGGAGTAGGGCGGGGAGTTCCTTGGTAGCCTGGAACTGCTGCTATGAGTTTCCCTTTGATGCTGTTTTTGGCTACTGAGGCTTCGTACGATTCGTTGTAAAGGTGTTAGAGAACAAAAATCGGCTTTACGATTCCAAGGGAGATTACCATTTATTTTATTTTAACTGAATAATACTAATCTAGGTTAGGTCCTATTAGTAAGTTTAGTTTTTCGACATTCCCTAAAATTCTTTACTTTTATTTTACTATCAGGTATGGTCGGCATTACTATACGGCAACATATTTTAATAACCGTTAAAATGTAAGTGGCGACGGTGTAGCTAATAAAAGAATATTTTTAAATCACCTGTATGTTATTTATTAAAAAAACACCGAAATGAAAGATATTAAAATAATTAATTAGAATTAGTTTCCAAATTTGCATACGAACTAATTTTGTCTATTCGCATAAATAATAGTCTCTATTCAACACCAGGATGTAATATAAAAACAGATTAATATTAGAGTTATTAAGCAATTATTTATTGGCATAGAATGAATTCAATTCAAGTAGTTCTTCTATTTATAATTTTTTGAAAGGAATACGTATTTCACTCAGGGTAAACATGTATGGATATATATAAGAAAAGATCAGTAGATAGTCTTTACAGTGCTTGGATCAGAAACATGTGTAAAATGAAGATATTAATTTTTATAATTGGTTACATTTTTGACAATGTTCTCGCATTAGATTTTCGTAAGTTTAATATCTTTTTGCCGTTTCTAATAAAAATATTTGTAATTGGTTCTTGTAGCATCTTATATTCCTCGATGTTCTTTATCGGATACAAATTTGAACGATTGTATCAGAGAGAAAGCCAATATTTTTATACCACGTTTAGTGCAAGGTATGTGTTAAATATATAGGTATTTTCGTTATTTTAAGAAATGTTATCTGAGGTACTTTCTTTGCATTATCTTAAGTTCAATTAGTTGAATTTGATGGAGCCTGTGGTTGATTAACTTGATCACTAAGGTTGATATATAACCCCATTCCACATTAACTTTTGTAAATTCTGTATAAGCATTTCGACAACCAAGTTGTCATCATCAGTAGATAATTTCAAAGTGTCGCACCTGGTAAAACACAGCGAAAAATAACTGTACGAAAATCAAACTCCGTACGCGATCCACACCGCTCAAAACCAAGATGTACACTGTGTGTTTGTTTCACAAGATTTTTTAAAAAATTAGTTTTACTTAAACTAACATGAACTACATTGAAAAAGGGAATTACGATCAAGACCGACAAGTGCCTGCATGTAATTTATTATATTGTACCTCCTCTGACATTAAGCAGACA
Organism: Dermolepida albohirtum; assembly: GCA_031893035.1. Lineage (NCBI taxonomy): Eukaryota > Metazoa > Arthropoda > Insecta > Coleoptera > Scarabaeidae > Dermolepida > Dermolepida albohirtum. Next base: position 10,862 of record JAVIWB010004871.1, on the reverse strand, counting down.
GAAAAGGGTCGATTGCAAGGGGCCGGTCTCATTATTGTTCATCACATGGTTTAAATTCTTTAAGATGTGCATGCTTTCCTACGTGTCTAACTATCTATTCGGTTGAATTTTATATGCGAAAGGTGTTCTTTATACCGGGTTTCGATCGATCTTTTAGTTTGGCCGATGTATTGTTTATTGCACTCTAAACATTCAATTCGGTAGATTCCTGATTTTTTATTTTCTTCGATTTTGTCTTTTGCGTTTCCTAAAAGCGTTTTAATAGAATTATTGGAGCGGAAGCAGACTTGAAGCTCGCGCTCTTTAAAAATACTATTTAGATATTTTGTCGTACGATGATAAGGTAAACAAACAAACTGCTTATCCCGATTGCTCTGTGGTGATAGACATGTGGTGTCACAGATTGTTTTTCTTATGTTGGCCTTTCTAATTAATCCATTGATTATTTCCGAATCAAAACCATTGTATCTCGCGATATTCTTAATGACGTTCAATTCTCTTTCATATCTTATATTTGTTAGTGGGAAATTGATCAAACGATTAATAAGAAAATTGAATGAAGCCATCTTTTGTTGCATGCTGTGATTTGAGTCCGCCGTGATGAATCTATTGACATTGGTTTGTTTTCGGAAAATATCAATTTCTATTTTGAGATCATTCCTAATAACTATGGTGTCCAAAAAAGGCAACTTGTCATTGTTTTCTTTTTCTACTGTAAATTTAATTGTCGGGAATTTTGAATTTAACTGTTTAACGAAATCATCCAAGTTGCATTTATGTGTATTGAAAATCGCGAAAATATCATCGACATACCTGACCCAAATTCTTGGAAAATATTTAGCTTTATTTTTTAACTCTATTTCAAAGTTACTCATAAATAGGTCCGCTATGAATACGTGAGATTAACAAATCTTTGCATGTCCTAAAATTGTTTTCAATTCGAAGGGAGGTTCTATGAACAAAAACAGGGAACTGCAATGGGCAATTGTCTTTCTCCATTCATAGCGCACCTATTTATGAGTAACTTTGAAATAGAATTAAAAAATAAACCTAAATATTTTCCAAGAATTTGGGTCAGGTATGTCGATGATATTTTCGCGATTTTCAATACACATAAATGCAACTTGGATGATTTCGTTAAACAGTTAAATTCAAAATTCCCGACAATTAAATTTACAGTAGAAAAAGAAAACAATAACAAGTTGCCTTTTTTGGACACCATAGTTATTAGGAATGATCTCAAAATAGAAATTGATATTTTCCGAAAAGAAACCAATATAATAGATTCATCACGGCGGACTCAAATCACAGCATGCAGCTTTTTCTTGATCTTCAGTTAAACTGTGGAATCTAAGATGGACATATTTTTTACGTTTAAGTGATCATGTAAAATTTTATTTATTTATTTCAAGTCGACCAAGAATAACTGAACAACGATCAATTTTCAATTTTTGAAACCACCGAAACAACAGATTTTTTTTTAGAGTCCCTTCGTGTGGTGATTACCATTCAACACGTCATCGCTTGATATCTGGTTCGTATTGGAAACATCACATCTCATCACGAGTTACAATCGTCTTCAAGAAACTCATTTCTTCGTGCTTTTCTAATGACGTGTTTACAATGCTTAGATGGGTAAAATTTTCGGTTATCTGTTAATCGACGTGGAACAAACATTGAATTTGGTTTTCGAAGTTTAATTTTTCGGTAAAAATGCGTTGAATTATTGTTTTAGGTATTCTGAGTTCCATTTTGACGAATATTATTGAAGGTATTTCCATAAAATCATGCATTTATTCGACATTTCTTCGGTCATGTCTTCAATTGATCGATCAGAACGTTTACTTATTTACAAGTTGCGCTTGTGATAAGCAGTTATCGCCAAACGGAATTTTAAGTACTTGGAACGTCTACTGTTATTAACACCTAACTCTTTGTTTTCTATTATCTTTTTACCTGAGGTATACTATTGTCAATTATATATGTTGTACCTTGGCTTTAAGTGAAAGAGGTGCCATGAAATTTTTATTGACTGATAATTCATAAATAAGTCTTCCACAATTAGATGGCGCCACTAATTTCGTTAAAGTAGAGCTATTTCAGTGTGTTTTGATACACGACGTGGGTTGATTTATTTTTAATTCTATTTCTTTCACTTTACTGAAAACAGAAAAATGCGAGAGCAAGTAAAAAAAAATCTACCTAATAATAAGACGTACGTTTTTTCTTTTTTATTTTTCAACCTAATCTCCCTTATTCTCAATATAGTTGTGCCACCTGCCCTGTAATGACTTTATTCCGTTAGAAAAGAAATATTTCTGTTGGTCTTCGAAACAGGCATCAATTTCCTGTTTCAATTGGTTGTCGTCTGTAAAATGACATACTTTGATGTGTTTTTCAAAATTTCTAAGTAAAAAGATGTCGGAAGTAGCCAACGAAGATACTCGCGCGGAGAAAAGGTTGGACTTTATCGGCCTGTCATCGTGCTCATTGTCGTGAAGATCAAGGACTTCTTTGTGACACAAACCTGTGTTATACTTGCTCTTGTTAGCTGTTAATATTATTACCTCCTATTTGTTTTAATGGTGCTGTATGCTATGTGCTAGTGTTAAGGGGTTGAATGTCCCCTTAATTAATACAACTAAATAATAATAGATATATTATTTGCACGTGATGGTTAGTAAATTTATTACGGGGGTGTGTCCGGCTAGCTGAAGCGCTGTAACAAATGCAAATAAAACAGAATGTAAAGTAATGTAAGGAGTTAATAATTAGTAAGTTTACAATGAGCATCAAAAGTCGAGGACGTGTGCCAAACTGAAAGAAAGATTATTAGTGGAAACAAAACAAGAGGATTGCCCTTAAAATTTCATTCACTAAGTTAAATTAATTCTTAAAACTTGAGTATATTAAAGAAAGATAATTAATGAGGTCAAGAGCAACAAATAAAACAAGATAAGCGTAATGGCAAAGATGTAATAAAAGTAAATCTAGATATATAAAGCTGTTTAAGAAAATATAAAAAAGGGTTACATTAAAATATGTATCGGACGATACGTAAAATACTTGAGGTTTGTGTGTGTATACCCTGGGCCAGGATGTTATGTATATTTTGCGGTCGCAAAATAACCACGTGGACACTACAAGCGCGGGAAAACAACTTCAAGAAACACGTCGAAGGGATGCGTGTGGACTTAACGATGGCCGGAGAAGAAGTCTCTGTATCTTACACGCGGGGGCTATTAATAAACAACCCATAGGCTGAGGGGTAGGATACTGGTTATGTTTGAATCAACCAATAGCAAAAGAGAATAGGCACTCTAGAAATTGGCGCGTTAAAGATATTGGCGTTAATTAAAATTGTGATATTAATTTCAATATAAGCACCTAGCAGATAGATATCTAGACAGAATAATAGACGTCTATTCTGTGTGAAAAATAGAAGGAATAATATTTGAATCTCTATTGCATTTAGATATCCATATGAGGAATAAATATTGAATGTGCTTCAATGGAAAAACACCAATATTTGGTTTCCTAGAAAACGGCGCGTTAGGGGTTGCTTTATTACAGCCTGACCGTACGTGACGAATACAAAAGATTCCTGCACTTGTGTATATCACAAAAGGTCAAAATACATAATAATTTATGAATTGAAAATCGAACTATTTTTAAATTATAACTTATTTTAAGAAACATGACATATAAAATTGTTATATATATGCGAAACGTAACAATATAGATACATTCTCATGCAACGTTAATGTATCATATATGGTTTTTATGTATATATGTGTATATCTTTTGTACATATGTATTTGCTTCTACAATATTTTTTAATAAACTCCAACCAATAAAACTAAAAGTTTGTTTCATTTCCGTTCATTGAACTTTGGCCGCGCCGAATTTCTATCGTGCCTAGTTTTCACTACGTGTGTCGAATTGACACAGAACTGTCATTTACATTGGTGATCAGTTACCTTCCGTTGTATCCTTGTATGACTTTTATATGATGTACCATCATATACTTACTATTGCGTTGATTGTTTCCTGGGCTTGTTCGTTTGAAAGTTAGCAATCATACTTACCGAAATTAAAAATTCTATTTATTTGTAAAATGGCTGTGTATGTTTAGTTCCCGAGACACAAAATTTGTGCTAACTTATAAGAGTATTTCCTCAATATAGTCAATTAGTTTTTGAATATTATTTTGTTATAAATAGGTGATGATGAAATTGGATTTCCTGTCATGTCTCCCCTTCATATTCCCAAAGGTGAATTGAAAGGAAAAAATTTGATAATATCTGCGACCAAAGTTTATAGTGATGATCTTAAGAATATCAGGATTGAAAAGGTTTTGTAAGTAAACATATGAATTTCTGGACCAGGCTGTGGTGTGGTTCGTGAGGGAGGTTGCCCGGATGTTTATGATATATACAGTCATGTGCACGAAAATAGCAGTGGTTTTAAATTTGCTGAAATATAAATTTATACGTTAAATAAACAAGTTCGAGTTTATTGAACTCTTTATTCCAACATGTTATATAACTATAACAATAAATAAATAGGTTTCTTAATACTAAAGAGAAAATAAAACTGTTTATATTCTAAGACAAACAAAATAATTGTGCATTAAAATAGCAGTCATGCCAAAATACTAATCAAATGTAACTGTAAATTTTCAATGGGGTTTAAATTTGGCTATTGTGTCGGCCAACCCAAAACGCGAACGTTATTACCTCAAAACCATGTTTTCGCTTTGCGAGAAATATGTTTCAAATTGATTAAATTTTGGTGAGTTACCATTAGATGAACGTTCTATTTTCACACTGGTAACTTTGTTACTGAATTTAGCGACATGACACACCCTTGTTCTTTCGTGTGTAAATTCATATGTGTGAACAAAAGAAGGAGGAATTGTTTTGCCATCGGCTTTTTTCGATAGTACAAGGTCTATATGTGTCAGATTTAAATTTAAAGATGTATATGTTTTTATCCATTATTACAACACTTCTAATATCTAAAAACGAGGAAGAGTTGATACCTTGCTTTTGTATTTTTTTCCTGGGATGTCTCTTTTGAGTATCTAAGAGTAATCGGCAAACATATCGGAACGCAATTTTCTCTGGTAGCGTTTTTCTATGAATGAAATATATTGATGAAATCGCTCGCCGTGCTTGCCGATGTCACCGCTAAGATTTTTTGGAAAAAAATCCAAATAAAAATGCAAGAAATGTATTTTTAAAGACATATTGCAGCATTGGGGGTTTTGTGTGAATCAAACAGTTTCTAAGTCACAATAATTCTCTGTTTTGTGATTCTCCAAAAAGTTCGTAGTAACTTCTTCAAACAAATTCTAGGCTATTTTTCTTGCCATTTAATCGTTCTTCAAATTGATGGTCTTGCATTAATTCTCTTATTTATGGGCCTATTAAAATACATTCTTTTACATTTGTGTCACTTATTCTAGGAAATTTTTTCCTTTAAATAAATAAAAGCAGCCCTATTTTGGTTCATTACCTTTACGAAGTCCTAATTCAATGTGTAATGTAGGCGGGTAGACGTTTTCTAGGTTGACAAGTGGAGGGTTTTTAACATTTTTGTTTCATTGAATAAATGATTAACGTTTGACGAGTCTTTCCTTGTTGCTTCGGTCCCTATTATTTTACACATATGGAAAATAAGAAAATTCGAGGTAACCGCGGACCAAATAAAAGTGCAATCATCATATATGTTCCAAACACATTTGTTGTACTGAATCCTTTTGAAAAGTAGTTTCATGTTGTCATACGATTCCGTCATTTCAGTAGCATGGACCTGGTAATCTATTTCTAGATTACCATCTAGAAATAGATTACCATCGATGCTTTAAGTCCATTGTGAAGAAAAAACAGCTTTTAAGCTAACTTTTAAGTAATTGATAAACAAGCGCCATCCTGTTGCTTCGTTAACATAACCCTCTCCACTCTCTAATAACAATCAAATAATATTGCAAAATATTAAACTATTTTCTAGTGAAACAGATTCATTATGGCGGTTAAGAAAATGAGATATTTTTGTACCTCTATCAAGAAGATTCTGTCCTTTTAATCTAGATGCTAGAAGTTTTGGATAAATTTAAATCACGTAGTAGATCATTAAGATTCCCTAAAGTTAATAAAAAAGGCTCAGTTCAGTAAGGCTCAAGTACTATCTTCGAAATCTACAATATGTTTATTATTTTGTTATTTATTAGTATATTCAGTCGCCGTTTTCGGGAGTTTGTGGCACAGATCAATTCTCACAGCGAGGAACAGGTCATATTGCAAAAGGCAATTTTGGGGATTTTATTGAGTGTTTTGATTTAGATACAATCCCCGTCGTTTAATAAGAAAAAGTAAAAGTCTGTCAAGTGGTCTCTCGGTTCTCTCCAAACCATAAATACAGCAAAAGGCATACGACGAGACCTATTCATCCACCCAGCGAGCAACTATCAGAGTTTAAACAACAAATATGAAGGGCATGAAAATTAACTCACCGCACACGTAACTGAAACTATTGAGATAATTTATACATTTCCTTGGCATTATGCTGTGCCATTTCGAACACTGCACTATGTATTCTACGAATGACTGTGTTGATGCTTGCTTTGTGAAGGCTAACTCTCTACTATCATAATAAAAATGCCATTGAAAAGCAAAGCATTTATGTCACGACGTGCTATGTGTACACTACAATTACGAAAGTTTCAGAATGAACAATACAGAAAAAATATGAAAAAAACAATACCTCCCTCTTTCATTCAAACATACGAATATACAAACAAAAGAACAAGGGTGTGTCATTTCTCTAAAATCAATAACAAAGATACCAGTGCTTAAATAAATCGTTCATCTGATGACAACTCTCCAAGATTTAAAAGTGTTCGTCTACTTAAGCACTGCTTGCTTTTTTTACCCCTTTTAGCGAGATGACACGCCCTTGTTCATTTGTTCGTAAATTCGTATGTTTGAATGAAAGAGGAAGGTATTATTTTCTGATATTTTACCTTATGAAAAAGTAATACAGCAATATACTTGTTGTAAATCAGTATAATTATTATGATAATTCTCTCAATTAAAGGCAAGATTGAATAATATAATAATTTTATTCTTTAAATCATAAAATTTTTTATTTTGGTAATAACCCTAGTAAATTCCAACTCTATGATTGCTCATACAATTATATTCAATCTCAGTTTTTAATTTCTCATAATAATTTTATATTTTGTTAGCTTGGACTTAGAATTGAAGAAGGCCAATTTCACCGCAAATGTTGATGTCGTCAACATTGTTGGAAAATTTGTATTTTGGAAAAATATTATCTCGCTAATCTCTGGAAGTGGTAAAGTCAATATGACTTTCAGTACGTATGCTTAAAAATTTAAGAAACTAAGTGAAATGCTTATGAAATGCATAAATATTTTAGCTGGAAATACTTTAAAGTATAAATGTGACGTCCGTACTTACGAAAAAGATGGTGAAAACTACATACAATTTATCAATCCGACTGCGAAGTTCATCGCAAAACGTGCTTATTATCACTTCGAAAATCTTAAATCTCCTGACGAAGGTGACGCTGTGTAAATATTTTGCTGATATTAATTATAAATTTGTTGTTTTTTTTAGGAGAAGATATTAATGCATTTATTGATAAAAACTGGCAAGCTTTGCACGCTGAAGCTAATCCGTCATTAGACAATTATTTTACTAAAATAGTTCAAAGTGCACTCGATCCCATTACGGAAAAATTCCCTATGAATATAATATTTTTACCTTAAAGAAAGTGATTGTTTAAATTTATGTGATTTTTGTAAAATTTTGTAAAACTACTAAATTTTTGCATAATAAAATATTTTTCTGTATATCGATTAGTAATTACTCAGCCTGACGAAAACGGACAGCACTAATAAAAAAAAATCTTATTTGTTTTTCAACTTGGCAGTCCTGCAAAACGCAACTGTCAAAATTATGTTCATTTCCATCCTAAGGACGCTTGCTACTTGAATATAAGTTGAACTGTTTTTAGCATATTGTAAAACATAGAAGAAGTGGAATATCGATCAGTGATTAAGTTCTTATTCTTTTGTTATTATCTCTTCATTGGTGTTCAATATTTTTATATTACTAATGAATAAAGGTTAAAGTATTTGACAGTATGATATTCTACGACAAACGTGATTATAAGTTTCGTTTTCGTATCTGAAAATTAATTATACGAAAATTAACGCCTAATTTCAAGAACTTGCGTCAGTATGTTTTATATGTACATAAAACATATATATATATATATATATATATATATATATATATATATAAAGTTTTTGAAATTAGGCAAAATATTCTCCTTGAAAATCAATTTTTGCATCCGTTTAAACTAATTCGAAAAACATTGCTGCTACTGTGAAGGCGGTATCTCCAAAAAATACTTTTGAATCCTTATGCCTTTATATATATATATATATATACGTGTATATATAATATATGTATATACATGTTTGGGAAATATCTTCAACTGTCTTATTTCTTATGAACGCCATTTCTGAGTTCACCTCTACCGCTCATAAGTATTTGGTCACTCGCATTTAACCCGCAAATTGAAACAAAAATCAAAATCGTTTTCGGTTTATTTTTCTTATTTCTTCAAAAACTTTTTGCAAACAAATAGTTGTAACCATTCGGAATTGACCGTTCTACAACTCTCTAAAGGCACGGTTGCAACGTGACCGGTTTTTCCGAAAAAACAGGCGACCTTTTGTATTGATGTGCTTCGAGCGCGAACAACTTTTGTTGGTTTTGGCTCATCTTGGAATACCCACACAGTCGACTGCTCTTTACTATCGAGCTCATCGTATAGATCCAAGATTCATCACCTGTGATAACTTTATAAATATTCTTTGAAGCATCACTATTGTATTTTTTGTACATTTTTTAGCGCCAATCGACGCGAGTCTTTTTTTGAGCGGTTGTCAAATTATGTGATATCCAACATGACCATAGCATCTTAACGGTTAAATGTTCATACAGGTTCTTATGCACGCTGGTGTTACTAATACCTAGAGATGCCTCGATTTCACGGTACGTCACATGACGGTCTTGCATTATCAATTCAGACACTGCATTATAGTTTTCCGAAACAACAACATTTGTGGGACGACCTTCACGAAATTCATTGTCCAAAGAACGTCGTCCATGTTTGAATTCACTATACCAACGATAGACTGTAGTTTTCGATGGTGCTTCATCGCCATATAAAGAATTCAGCCCGTCGATGTATTCTTGTTGAGATAATCCACGCCGAAAGTTATGAAAAATAATTGCACAAAAATGTTCGCGGGATAATTCAATTTTTTCGCTGACATAATATTTTCAAGTTACTGTCAACAATAGAAATAGCGACCGGATAATAAAATCGTCAAGGTAAATATCTTGTCAAAAACGAGAAACTTCACGATGCAATCATCAGATCGGAGGCAACACTAAATACTTGCCAGTTTCCGGCTACTCTCGTATATACATGTATATATATATATATATTATATATTATATATATATATATATAGGTATATATAGAAGGTAAGAAATAAAAATGTTGATGATATTCTGATAGAAACGAAATGTCGTATGTCGAGTATACCATTACATAGAACACTAATCATGGACTAATTAATGTATATTTGGTTTTTCTCTGCAAGATCAAATAAAGATTTTCGAGGCAAAAGAAGGAAATGATACTTCTTCGTTTTCTAAAAATAATGAACGCTATTTGCCCTTGTTCATTTTCTCTTCGGTTTCATTAAAAGGACTTATTTTAAAAACTTTGCCAAATCGAAACCTACTTGTTATCTCTAATTATAAGCGACTTCCTTATGGTAAGGATCAGCGTGTATATGTATATGCATATAATAAAACATATATTAGATTTTGCTACCATCAAGTAATTGAGTATTTGGAAACACTTACTCTCTATACCAAAACTTTTGCCGTACAGAATGAGGTATTCTTTAATGATTAGTTTGGATGAAAAACGAAATCTGTAGAGATAGATTTCTTTCAATTTCTCTGTATATTTTACTTTCAGATATGTTGAGTTTTTTTTTTTGAATTTTGAAAATAAATGAATAAACACTCTTTGAATTAAAAAAATGTTTTTTAATTAAAAAAAGTAAATCTTCTGCAACATTAAACAATCTTACCATCAAACAATGATAATAATTAACAATAAAAATGCAACTATTGGTGGGAACTGTGGTTAATTGACGTCTCCGTGTACGTCCCGTGTACTCCGCGTACGTGTTTCGACAACTAAGTTGTCATCATTAGTACATTATTAATCACGGTGTTGCACCTGAATCACACGTTAACTTATCATAAAATTTGAAAACAAGATATTTGGATGCCACTGCTAGGTGGTAAATTTGGCTGTCTTATCTATTATGTCATCAAGCAGTACAATTTTGAGTCTACTTGGTGGTCTAGTTGGTAAGGCAGCAGTTTAAAAAACGGTAGATACAGATTCGAGTCTAGATTCAATGCAAAAAATTTAAATTAATTTCTGCAGTTATTAATAACAATGGATTAGCAGGAAATTTTAATTTTCCCTAATTTCCCATTAAGCGGTTGCTTATATATATTATATATATATATATATATATATATATATATATAATTGATTTTATGTTATTTATAAAAGAATAATTTCAGTACAATAAGTAATATTTTATTGCATAGATAATATCTAGAGTTAAAAGTCTAGATAATTCAATAAAAATACTTATGAATGCAATTTTAAAGCAGTTTCTTATTTTTGAAATTGTACTTCCTTTTCTTTAATTTTTCTGTACC